>JAMRYI010000376.1:0-156908 GCA_029231635.1 Ditylenchus weischeri
TAAAAATTAAAGCAGATGTATTATGTTATATACCATTTGAGTAGGAGCTAAAATGCTTCAACCCTGTATATTTGGAACTTTAAAAAGATTTTCATTGAAAAAATTGGCTCAGAAACCCATTACGAACTTTCTTTCCACCAGTTAAAAAAAGGGCGGGACATTTCTTGATCACCTTTGGTCACAAAAGTATGCCCCTATCTTCTGTCCTAGAAGATCCGTCTCGTTGACTGTCCTGATTGCTTGTTGCAGCCGCTCCAGCTTTTCTCGCCTCATCCTGGTTTTATTTCTTTCCGGTGTTGAGAGAGACGAGATCTGAACGTATTGGTTTCTCGAAATTGTGCCTAAAATTCAGTTACAATCTTGGCATCACGCAGAAAAAGTCAATAGAAACATACCAATCCTTCTTGAACAGCTTAAGGTACTTCCACATCGAATGGCCACGCTCCCTCGTTGCTGCATTTATTGATCGGTGCCATGACTCCAGCGCACATGTCGTCGTCGGATCTCCTGCCAATGCATCGTCGGAGTAAGTCCATAAGTGGATTGCAAATCCTGGTGGAGCAGTTGTTCAATCTCCTTTTTCCTTGAAAATCCAGGTCTGAAATAGAAGACAACGTGAAGAAGCAGACACAAAGATTAAAGGAAGCATACTGTTTTGTAGTAAGCCAAGAAGCGAGCCATTCCCGGGTAGTCAGCCTCCCTTCCGAACCGTGCCACGCTTTCATTGCTGAAATCCACCAAAGATTGGAAGGTTTCGCAGATGAGCTCTTCGGGCACAAACGAGATGCGGATATACTCATTCAGGTTGACATCCGTCCGGTGCTTCTGATCCAAATGTACCTTAATGTACCAAATGTACCCAAATGTACCTTATCCAAATGCACCAGGTTAGAGGATCATTTACTTACCCTACACGGTCATTGAGGTTGGAAATGTCCCAGGGCGGGAAACGTCCCAGGGCGGGAAACGGCCGGGCGGGAAACGGCCCCGGGCGGGAAATGGCCCGGGCGGGAAACGTCACGTACTCGAATGCAGTGATAATGAGTGAGGCAAGACTTTTGTCCGCCTCAAAAAGGGACACCTCGTAAAGAATGACTGCAAAAGAATTATTTTTCAAATAAAAGCTTAGAATGCTCATATCCAAAATGTAGCCCGAAAAACGTTCTTTCAAACGCATTCTTATGCTTGTACAAAACATGATGAATTAGACTGACAAAATCGTGTTTTCCAAAAAAATAGTGGGTGAGGCATGACTTTTGTCCGCTACTGTAGGGCATTTTAGCCAAATTCAGATTAAAAATAATTTTTATTTGAAAGCAATTTGTAAAATTATGATGTGAAAAATATTTTCCACTTCAATAATTGGGTTGAACAGTACTGACACGGATGTTTTGTCCATGGAATTCTTGATTGTCCATTTGCTCAATGCAGGCATGGCCATCGCTGGCACTGTGGAACATTACGATGGCATGTCCTGAAATAACGGATTGTATTGTGTTTTTTTATTAATTAACATTTTTTTCAAATTTTTAGTCAGAATCGATTTTTTTCTTTTTCTCATATTTCTTCATGAAATTCTTCATTTTTCATTGAAATGTGACTTGTGTTCAAATTGAGCATGTTTTAGATGCCTCGAGGCCAAGGAATTAAGCCAGAAATCAGCAACTATTTAATGGTAGTGTTAAAGGGATTAACAGGAAAGATGGGAGAAAATTGTTGAGGCCGAAGGAAATTGAATGATAGTTGCTGTTATGAAATATGTTATGCATTGCCTTGAATAAAGATTTCACTGTTATTTGGAAATTATTTTCTATGAAAGAAATGAAGAAATATGCGAAAAAGAAAAAAATCGATTCTGACTAAAAGTTGAAAAAAACGCAAAAAGTTATGACACATACTGGTATATGAATACTTTTATAAACGATAATAAAAACTATGTCGATTAAGTATATATATTTAATTAAATAAATTGATAAGCCTAAAACATAATTAAATGCAGAAAAAGCATACTTGTAAGGGTTCCGCCGAAAACTCGGCTCCTCAAACCAACAAATCGCTTAGGCAAAATACCCATACGAAGGTGCGTACAAACCAGAGAAAGAGTGCGTTAAAAAAACCCAGGGAAGCACTCAAAAAAGAGTTGTTTCGAAGCACAAAAGGTCATTTTATCCAGTGTGTACCCGTTTTACCCAGTGTGTGCCCCCCAACTTGGGTATTCAACAACCCTATTTTATTTTTGAACACCATAATCAACTTGATCAGCATACAAAATTTGAAACATTATAGTAAATTATTAATATAGTTAACCCCTCTAAAAGTGCAAAAGCTTCCTATTGTTGTTGAAAATTAGAACATAGGATTGGAACTAACCTTTTTGATAGCTGATGTCGTCAATCTCGCCAAACTTTCTAAAAAATATATATTTTTTAATTTTACATTCAAGTCTCGATATACAGTCGACGCTCGATTTAATGATGCTTAAGGGACCGCTCAAAAAGGTGTTGTTGAATCGAGTGAAAATGTTCAACCTTGCAGTAGGGCGTTGTTAAATTGAGCTTTTTACTGGTTGCCGTTATAAAAAACGTTTAGATTAGGGTAAAAATTTCAAGATTGTGAAAATATGTAATTTTTTTTTCAAAATATGGACATTTTGGGGTATTTTAGCAAAGATATACTATTTTATCTAGTGCTTGTTACTTTTTCGAATAGAATTTTGATAAAAAATTTGTAAAAAATGTATCTGGAGACCAGATATAAAGATTAATTTTATAAATAAGGACATATCCATACCCAGTCTGGTAAGTAAACAATGATTTCATCTGAGATATTGATTAACTAGGGGCAATAGGCGCCTATCGGCGCCATCGTATTTTGAAATTCTAATAAATATTAGTCCATCACATATATCCCTGATCACCCTTTCCTGCGTATCCTATCTACCCTTTTACTGGGTACCTTCCTCCTGCCCACACCGTCCTGCCTACCCTGTTCCTGGATACCCTTCTCCTGGCTAACCTCCTTCTGGCTACCTCCTTCCTGGCAGCCCTCCTCCTGCCTTCCTTTTTCCTGGGTACCTCCCTTCTGGTTCACCCCTTCCTACCTACCCTCCTTCTGAGTACTCCTTCCTGGTTACCCTCCTACTGGGTAAACCCCTCCTGGGTACTCCCTCCAGACTACCCTTCTTCTAGGTACCCTCCTCTTAACCACCATCCTCCTGGTTACCTTGTTCCTGGGTATCCTCCTTTTGGGTATCCCTTCTTGGCTACCCTCCTCCTGGCTACTTTCACCCTTGGTACCCTTCTCTTGGGCACTTCTCCTTCCTGGGTCCGTCCTCTTGGGTACACCCTTTCTGGGTATCCTCCTCTTGGGTACCCCGTCCTGGGTACCAACCTCCTGGGTATCCTCCTCCTGGGTACACCCAAATTTTTATCAGAACCACCCTTATTTTAACGATCTTGTGCTCTAAAGGAAGCTAATATATTGGTGTCAAAAGTTCTAGTGAAAAAGGTTTCATAAGATTGCAAAAAATAGTAAGAAATCGGGCTTGAACACTTAAATACACCCTAAATCCAGGCAAAAATTCACCGTCTCCAATTTTGGTGCAAAGAAAAATTTTTTAGAAGCAACTTCAATCATACGTGTTTGTGCTTAAAAGAAAGCCAAGATGTTGTACTTGGGGGTTCTCGTGACATGGGTTTGCGAAATTGGCAAAAAATTAGGCTTGAAAACACCCACCCGCACACCCACACATGCCAAATACTATATAAAGATGAAGGGCAAGAAAAATTTTTTGATGCAAGTTTAATTATACGTATTTGTGCTTAAAAGATAGCTCAGATGTTGTATTTGAGGGTTCCGGAGAGATCACCGGCATGAGTTTGCACAAATTGGAAGAAAGTTGGGTTTCAACCCAAACATCCACCAAAAATCCAGGCTAAAATCCACTATCTCCAATTTGGAGGGCAACAAAAAATTTTTTGATGCAAGTTTAATTATACGTATTTGTGCTTAAAAGAAAGCCAAGATGTTGAGCTTGAGGGTTCCGGAGAGATATCCGACATTAGTTCACAAAAGACGGCAGAAAATTGGGCTTAAAGACAAAAGTGGCGACAGACAGACACATGCCAAATACTATATAGAGATAAAAGCAGATCGGCATTTATTGGGCTAAAATTTACAGCTGTCCTGTCTGCCAATCGCAAATATCGCCACACTGTTGTTAAATCGAGCGCCACTTTTGCAGTCGGGACAAGCCAAAGTGTGTCGTTAAATCGAGCGTCGACTGTAAGCATACCCTTCAAGTTTGACAACCAGCTGGGTCTGACATTTTTTCGTCTTAATTTCCGAAAGCTATAGTCAATTTCGTTTGACAGTTTGATTCCAAAAGTTGCAAGGATTCTGTTTCCTTGATTCTATTAGTAAAACACGCCACCTTATATCGAAAGCTGCGGGTCCGAACGAAAAAAACTGTACAGTTTACCAAAATGATCGGCAAAATAAAAAGCTTTGCAAATTTCCGAACCAGACCGACAAAAAAGATTAACAAAAATATTTTCAAAATTTTGGGGTTCGAACTTCAGACAGCGGGATTAAATAACTTGAATTACTGAAAAGTGGTGCGCAAATCGTCTTCAGTCACACTGTTGTCAAGATTGTCAATGCGGACGGCAAAAAGAGATAAGGACATAGTTAATTATGGAATTATTTGTAATATGGAATGCTAAATACACTAACAATATATTGCATTAACAAATTTATATATTAATAAAGGTACTTATTGGGTTGGAGTCACACCTCATATTTTTGGTGTATGATCAATTTTTAACGTCCCTTTTCTTTTTACGGCTTTATTATTTTCGTGTAAACTGTTTTCTCTATTTTTTGTTGATATTTAGAATTAAAATGGAGGAGTTTCGATCGTTCAACATTGACAAACTTTACGAAAGGCTTTCTTGGGACGACAATACATTTCTTGAATGGCTGCAAAATTTGGGATTAATTCACTCACCCGAACTTGCTTATGCGGTGGGAAAATGAATCTGAATACCGTATTTCCTCTAATAAACCGCCCCCCTCCAATAAACTACCCTCTAATAAACCACCCCTAGAGGAAGGTTGAAAAATAAACCGCCCCCCTCTAATAAACCACCCCCTTTAAGCAATGAATACCACAAAGTAGGCGAGAAATTTAGGTGAAAATAGAAAAACTTCTGTAATTTTACTGAATCTCAGATTTTTCAAGAAGAACAATTTGAATCGTGATAGCGTTTTCAAAAAAGAGCATAACTTTTTTGTCAGTTTAACGACTTTTTGTGAGCCAAGGCAGGTAGAAAAAATTTAAAATTTGCAAGACTGCACACGATTGTCGCTGACAAAACGTCATTCGCATGACAAAAACATTCAAGTTCTAGTTCTTGCGTTTTTGCCTTTGCGTTCTTGCCTATTTACTGTTACCTTATCGATTCAGTGCGAATAATCTTCATGGAGCAAATTCGAGAGAGCTACGCAAGTGAGGGATCTGGCACCGATGATGAGCAGGTGAGCAAATCGAACAAACATAAAGCCTACACTACTCAATGATGCTCGGTGCCGCCAACGATCTACAAGCGAACGAAGAAATTGACGAAAATGAGGATGTTGAAAATGGGTATATGAGTGATTCGTCATTGATTATGGATGGTTTGGATACTCAGTAGGCGTTGTTGTGGTGTATGTTATGTTGCTGTGTTGTACATGTTGGGATGTAGAATGGTGTAATAAAGTTTCAAAAGTGCATGTCGATTGCTTCGCATGCTTGCTTTATTCTTGCTGTCAGACGGTTAAAAAATAATCCGCCCCCCTCCAATAAACCACCCCCCTCTAATAAACCACCCCCCTAGAGGTGGGTTGAAAAATAAACCACCCGGGCGGTTTATTAGAGGAAATACGGTATTATGTGCGCGAAAAGTGATATTGATTGATAGAATTGAGGAACTATTGAATAAAATTAGTATGTGTCGCTGTTTTGTGAAAAAATATGAGGTGTGACCCCAACCCAATAAGTACCTTAATAAAAATATAATTCTAAATAAAACATTGATCATCACTTGATTTGTAAATGAACAACACCAGAAAATTTAATACGAAATATTTATACTTGCTAGAAAACCAAACCCACAACAGTTGTTTACGCTCCAAGTGACCAAACACCACTGGAGCAAGGGGAGTACGATGTTGATCAACACAAAGTGAAAAAGAAAGCAAAGTAAAGTGTTTTCTCTAACTGTCTACATCTGTTTGTTAGGATTATACCAGATTCGCTAATTTTCGTATCCCATTTTGTTTTTCCATATTTTTTAAAATTTAAATCTTTTATTTATTCGATTACAATGTCTCTGGGTAGCAAGTTGACACCTCAAACATCAGTTTATTCATATTGTTGTTTTTTTTTGCTCAGTTTTTATAATTAAGGTGTTTTTTAGCTGCCATTGAGAAAAAAGAGTACTTTTTATAGAGATGCAGACAGGGCCCTGGTCCAGGGCCCTGGTCGGCAAAATTCTTACCCTTGGTTTCAGAGCCCTGGTCAGGGGCCCTGGTCGTCAAAATTCTAAACCCTGGTTTTGAACCAGGACCCTTGCAAAATAGTTTTGAAAAAGTATACATAAATAAAATTAAATTGACGCCATGTTTAAAAATATATTTGTCAAAATCTCAAGTTGAGAGTTACACCTGATGAGATTCTCAACCTCAACTCATCCTCTCTCACTCTCCTCTTTTAATAATGCCTCATTTTCGGGGCCCTGGTCAAGGGCCCGTATGAGTTTTCGAGCACAAACCCTGGTTCAAGGGCCCTGGTGCTAACAATGGCGAAACCCCGACCCTGACCCTGGTATTTTATTTTAGTTACAACCCTGGTTCGGGGCCCTGGTTTTGCTAAATCTGCATCTCTACTTTTTTAGTCCCCCCCCACATACTTGGATTTTTTTGAAAATTGGCCTAAAATCACCTCCCGAGCTCATTTTTCCTGCTCAACACGGTAAGAAAAACATTTTTAAAAGACGTTTTTTCTAATTTAGCAGAAGAGTCTGCTACTTAAATTTTTTGGAATTTTCGTTTTCAAGCCTATAATGTTTTTTCAAGTGTTTTAAACAACTTTGACACGGGTCGTCCTGAGTCCTGCCGAGAAAATTAAAAAAAAACTGACTTTTTAAAAAATTTCTTGTCTGAAGAATTGATATTTTGGGTTTTTTCTTAGTTTGAAGCATTTTTCATTTTTTGTTTTATCACTTATAGACGATTAATGTCGTATTCGACGCAGAACTCGTCGTTCTTTCACACTGTAGCAGAAGATAAAAATAAATAAAAATTGGACAGGAAAAAGCTTCTAAAGTCAATGTTAAAATTTTAGGAAAAATTTCGCGCGTAAAATGGCTTCCACAGCAAAAAATCTGACTTGTGCAAACTTTTTGAACATAGGATTAGATAGCTCTATTAATTCTACAGGGTGTATCAAAATTACGCGGCCACCTAAAAAAAATTTGACTAGGTAGGCTTTTGCCCGGTCGATTTCCGAATCCTTCTCGGAACGATGGCTATGGAGAAGAAGGCTGTCAAAACAGGTACGTAAAGAGCCCCATACCCGAGTTGGATCAGTGATAACTTCGATCACTCCGGCCTGAAGCTGGTCTGAAGCTTTGATGGTCTGCTCGTAGAGCTCTAGCCTCTCGGGCCTTTTCCTGAGGCTTTTTAGCAGTGATCTGAGTCTTCCTGCTGCTAGTCCCTGGTTGGTGAAAAGTTCCTCCAATAGTTTGACCCATGGAAGGGCCGCTTGGTACCTGCCATTTTTGAAGCGCAGGGATTTCTTGAACTTTTCCAGCGTTTCCAGCCCCTCTTCTTTGTCGTTGAGGTCGGCAAATCCAGAAGATTCCTTGCTGAAAAACCAATCCAGCTGCTGTTTCAGGGTCACCTCTCCTTCTATAGGGGCAGAAACGGTAAAGATAATAAGTAAAAATTAGGGTGTTTGGTTTGAGGGCGAGGTGAAGAAGCACGAAGCACACCAAAATTGGCAGAGGGGGTATTTATAGGCAGCCAGCTCTGGCTGGTCCCGCCCGATTACAATAGAGGGAGGATAGAAAATAAAAAAAGAAGAAGCGAAAGAGGGGACATTACAAAAAAGGGAGGGAAAACCTGGCTGGCTGGTGCGAAAACCACTCAGCCAGTCAAGATCGCAAGGTGCTATAAAAGAAGAAGGGAAGCAGCAATAGCTGCTTCGTGGGAAAGTGGATGGAAAAGAATGCAAAAATTGAGCGGTCTTCGACCGATAACAACAACAAAAATAAAAATATTAATGCTTGAAAAACGGCTGAAAAAGATAGAAAAAGCCGTTATTCGGCACAAAACAGGTCAAGAAGCCCATTTAGGGCCATGATACAAGCAAGAAGCCGCAAAAACACCGGCGATTTGCTAGCATCTGAGCTGAAGATGCGACACCAGCCTAGAGTTTTATGACCACTTTCAGGATATATAACCCAGCCTGGGGCATTATACCCACTTTCAGGACATCTAACCTAGCCTGGGGTATTATAACCACTTTCGGGACATATAACTCAGCCTGGGGTATTACACACACTTTCAGGACATTTAACCCAGCCTGGGGCATTATACCCACTTTCAGGACATCTAACCTAGCCTGGGGTATTATAACCACTTTCGGGACATATAACTCAGCCTGGGGTATTACACTCAGTTTCAGGACATCTAACCCAGCTTGGGGTATTATCCCAGCCTGGGTATTAATATTTAAAAGTACGCTGTGAAGCAAAAAAATATACCACAAGTGCCCGATGATCAGCTCTATGAATGAGTATCAACAAAGCGTCACACTCGAAAACATCCAGTTGGTCATTCCATCCTTTTACAAAAAAAGACCGATTCCCTGTGAGCTTTTCATAAAATTGAGTATTGTAGACGATTACCTCCTCAAAAATTCGTAAATAAAACAATAACCTCAAAAAAGAACATTTGGAAGATAAGCATTCAAGATTGAATGATGTTTTATGAGCTTGAAATAAAAGTTCACTGATTGTCATTGATACAACATCAAGGCTCGAGTCTGCTAAGGTCCTTTTTGGTCAAGTTGATCCCAAAACGTGTCACAATGACTTGGTCATCTGACTGATAGAGGTCTAGAACATCTATATTTATAATATTTTTATTTTCACGTAAAAGCCTACATCAAAGTTTAACCTCTTGCATGATTTTTCTATCTTACGGCACTTGTTCATTCACTATTGAAAACTCTTCTTCTTCTTGCGTTTTCGCAATCTGGTAAGGACCCTGCGCCATTCTGAAGTTGTAGGCGATACCTGACAGATAATTCATAGGGACAACTTCCTTCCACGTTTTGACAGCCTTCTTCACCATAGCCAGCGTTCGTTCATCTGCCATTTGGTATTTCTTGAGCTTGATGGGTGGTTCGTGTCCAGGGACAATTTCACTATAAGCCTCATCAACGGCTCACTGCACAAGCTTAATAACCAATCAAATAAACTAATTCATGAATCAAATAAAAATTATAAAAACCTTCATTGAATCGATGAAGTTGGATGACAAACGACAGTTCGCAGGCATTTTTCCGATGATGAGCTTCTGAAATCAATGAGATTATAACTTTTTACCATAAGAACTTCACCAGCGTAGTTGTTATTCCCATTCATAATCCTTTCGACGAGGTTCCACGAGTCTTGTGGGAAGTTTGTGGGAAGGTCGCTTTCTAGCTTTTGCTTTGGGCAACTCATCTTAAACTTCCAAACGTTCTTGCCTTGTCTCGGACTTGTGCCAATACTTCTCCTGTTCGCTGCATTGAATGTGGTTTTTATTAAAAATAGATAATGATTCAATAGTTACCATTGTAGTATTTTTAGATAAACGTTTTTCTTCATTTCTTATGGCAGTCACAGCAATGTGAGACGGATGTACTTCGCATCCATGATCTGTGACCATTCTTAAGCCAAAATATTTTATGACAAATTAAAGCTACCAGATTTAACTTACTTGATGAACTGATCTCCTTCGTAAAACCAAGATCTTCCTTTACAGCCTATCGCCTCTAATCGCACTCTGCCGAAAGCTTTCCTTCGTTGGAACCCTTAAGATCGCGATTCTTGACGTACATAATTCCTAGCTTCTAATTCTTAATCCTCCTAATTCTTAGCGCCCTTGTTTGAGAAAGCAGCGTAGGGTCTTTTGATAGATCATCCATTTGCAAATTTCTGACAAAAAAGTACATTATAGAATAGTAAAAAAGTTAATCCAAGCTTATAAGGATGTCAAGATAGGTAGTTTTTATAGCGGCGGTGTTTGGTCGCCGCGGTAATACGTCCTATCCCCTTTTCAGCATGGTCAATTTGCTTAAAAAAATGCTCGTGAATCATGAAAATCACGTAATTTCTAATACCCCCCAGTAACCCGGGTTACTTCAGGGGTTTGGAGTATGTTTTTCAGTGTATTTTTTGCCTTGAAAGGAAGTCATGTTGTTTCGACATTTTGACCTGTTTTTCGTCTCCTATCCACCTCGAAGGTAGGTAGGTACCTACCGCAATAAGTATCCACCTCCAGTACTCGATACTCGGTTATTTGGGGTATGTTCAGGGTATTTTTTGTCTTGAAGGAAAGTCATGTTGTGTCAAAGGTTTGACCTCTCCATCCACCTCGAGGGTAAGTACCCAACGGGTGTCCATATCCAGAACCTGAAAATTCTAAATTTTTAGTCAAATTAAATAAAATTATGATATCCTACCCAAAGCGATGCGCTGAACATGGTTTGATAACTGCAAAACAGCGAATTCCTCACCCAAAACTTCGATAATCAGAATAGTCACCTATTCTGGGTGGGCTTTTTCAGAACTCGAATGTCTGACTGTGTTTAGACATTCCATGCCAGTATCTTCAGTTTTCTTGAACCATTCTGTTCGAGGACGCAGGATGAGCTTACCTAAGAGAAGAGTACCCAAGAAGGAGGTAACCAGGATAGGGGATCCTAGGAGGGCAGTACCAAGGTCGTGTTGCTTAGATGAGGAGTATCCAGGAGGTTGGTAACCAAGGGTGGGTAACTAAAGGGGTGTACCCAAGAGAAGGGTACCCAGGTAGGTTTACCCAGGTGGAGGTACCCAGGCCATGGTACCTAGGGGAGAAGCACCTATGTGGGGGAGTACAGTCGAGTCTCGATATAGTGATCACCTGATATAGTGATCATTCCCACTACAGTGATCACTTGACTCGGCTTAGATTGGATCGTTTAAAAGGAAATATACTAAAAATAGACCTCTATATAGTGATCACTTCTTTATAGTGATCACTTCAGTGGGTCCATAGTGTGAATGCATTTTCTGATCACTATATCGCGACTCAACTGTACCCAGACGCGGGGTACCAAAGTGGGAAGTACTCAGGATTGTCTACCCAGGAGAGGGGCACCCAGGTGGGAGATATGAAATATGTACTCACTCAAAGTGCGGAGCTACCCGATAATAAGTTTTGGGTAGTGAATTCGCTATTTTGGTATTATCAAACCATGTTCAGCGCACGATTTTGAGTAGTATACCATGGTTTGATTTAAATTTTCTGACAATTCAAAATTTTCGGTTCTGAGGTGGGTAACTACCTTCGAGGTGGATAGGAGACGAAAACAAGTCAAAATGTCGAAATAACATGACTTCCTTCAAGACAAAAAATACCCTGAAACATATTCCAATAACCCCTGATACCCCCAAATAACCGGGTTACTTCAGGTTATTTCAGGGGGTTATTTCAGGGGTTATTTCAGGGGGGCATATTTCATGTCGAAAATGTCAAATTCAATTCCGCTCGAGACAACAAACATTCAATGCATTTAAAATTTTTTTGTTGAACGTTCAAATGTTTGTTGCCTTGAGCGGAATTTGAAATTTGACAGTGACTTTTACAATTCAAGAGCACTTTTCAAGCAAATCTACCATACTGATGTCAGAATTGTAGGTTTTCTCAGCGAAAAAAGTTTTCCACTAAATGCTTAGTTCATTTGTTCGAGAATGTCGAGTGCTGTGAGTTCCGGATATCTTGAAGCCCAGCGCATTGGAGTGATAGCCAATAGTCAAGTTAAAATAATTTATGAATCTCATTTTGGTTGCTCGTTTTTGTACAGTTGCCATAAAAGTTAATTGATTGGTATTTGGGTTTGTCGGACCACTAATTGTCGGCCGTAAAATATTTTCGTCTGGAGTGCTTTTTTGTTGTCATCATAAATATTGGACATTAAGTGATTTATTATTCAGTAAATATGCCTTCTTCGAAAAACAATGCGGCTGCCAACGACGAAAAGGAGGAATGTCAGGTGGAAAAGGTGGAGAATCATCGCTGGGATGCGGCTGATCTAGAGAAGGTAGAACTGAACTTGTTTGCTCAAAAGATTGATCTTGCATGTTTTTAGGTAACCGATTTCCATGAAGACAAAGACGAAATGAATGAAGTCTCCAAAGAGTCAATCCAATCTCTGGGAAATATCAAGTCAAATGCTCAGGTCGAGAGCAAGAAGATCATCATCAGAAAAGAGGATATTCAACTCATTGTCGACGAACTAGAAGTGCCCAAGGCTATTGCGGAAAGAAAGCTGATTCAACATGGAGGAGACTTGAAGGCAGCTCTGAAAGACTTCATGGGTTTCTAAACTATTCCCCTGTCTCGATTCATGTTGTAACGGTTTGTTGTTGATCTGTTAGATTTGTTCGGAAATTAAACGTGTTATGAGCTGAGTTTGTGCTGGATCGGTTTGGCACAGTGGTATCATTCTTTGAAGTGTCATATTTTTCTAAGAGTGCGGTCAAACCTGAGTAACACGTCACCTCTGGGACCTTTTGGGTGGTCCCAGAGGGGCCGGTGACCTGCTACGTAGGTGACGTATTATCGGGTGTGAATTTCTTATATTGATGATTCTCATTGTTGGTCAACCAAATCAGAGATATCATGGATGACGTATTATCTAGGTTCGACTGTGTAGCATTTGGTTGTGTAATTTTTTTATACATTTGCAATCTACTTCTTACAAAAAATATTTTAATCGGTTTGGCAGTTATACTTTTTTATAAATTTTGCATACCACTCTGCTGTGCAATAGTAGGTTTCTTTAAAGAAGACGACTACCGAATAAACACAAATGCTTTCTGGTTTTCCATCTGATTCCACTGATATCGTAATGCACACTCTCATCCAGTATCCAAACAATGACGCTGTTTCACAAAAATTCAGAATAAGAGCCAGCCTTTGAAAAACAAGTAGCTGAAGATTACATCTCGCTCGAGGATCTCGTAATCACTGATCCAGGCCAAGAAAAGACTGACGAAGCAATTCATCGTGAGTTCAACGAGCAGCTCACCTTCATAGACGGCCGGCAAAAGTCGTCCACCGATGAGTGCATAAACATTGAAATACTGTAAAGCGCATTTATTCAAGTCAACCTCTAACTTACCTAACCTTTTTATGCAAACAACTGAACTGATAGAATACACGTACAGCGTCGAAGGCGACCAAACTTGTCCTCAGCAAAAGCTGATGTCTAAATGGTGAGCTCCATATGATTATCCACAAAAGATCTAGCTATTAAAAGACATAATCTGTAAGAGTGAACCACCTGGCCATGCCGGAAAATTTTTTTCTACTTTTTCACCTATCTTGTAGCAAACTTTATGAGGAGTCCAAAACCGTGAAATTTTATTTGTAAGAAAAAAATATAAGAAAAATTTTCGAGAACCACGCATTTTAAGTCAGTCGGTTTTGGGTGCAACATTTTTTGACTTATTAACTTCAAAGAGCTCTAGCTCGCTTTTCCTACTATGAACATTGATCACATGAATCCTCATTTTTTTCCTCAGGAAAAGGTCTTTAACACGCAAAGGGCTGAGTGTACTAACGGTAGCAAAATGCTCAGCGAGTCTTGCTGAGCATGTTCACAAAAATGGAAAATTCAAAAAGTCACTTTTTGGCCACTCCAGGTGCTCGAGAAGCATGGTCATTTTCGTTACCTGGTCTCCACCTAGGTACGTGAACGTTTGGTGTCGGTGCTTACTTAAATTGGTATCTCGGCAGTACTACTAATAGTGCAAAATGACCGCGAGGAGTTGTGCTATCTATTGAATATATGTGAGTCGATGTTTGTTTTCAAAGATTGATAACCCACCCATTGTTCAATAAAAGTCCACTTGCCCGAAATTCCTATCTTTGAGCCAAACTTTGCTCAAAAGTTTGAAATTTGACATTTTTCTATGCTTTCTTGGTCGTAAAAGATGGAGAATTTCCTCAGCTACAAGATAGTAAATTTTTAGTTCCAGCTTTAAGAGCAAAACTGTCAGAAATAACAGAAGAATAGGGTCAGTCATAAAATTTCCTATATAGAGGTTCTCCAAATTTTACTTATCTTTTTCTTTATCTTTTAATCAAATAAAAAATATTTCTTTTGTGAAATGTTTATTTACATTCATTGCAATGTTCTGCATTGAGATCTGAACGGTGGGATTTGCATATAGGGCGGCTACAGACAGTGCACCGAGTGTGAATTCTTTTTTGACATTTGAAGCAAAGGGCGCAAGTGTTTGGTTGAATTGTTTGTCTGGTATTCATCACTGTTGTGGGTTCTTTTTTGTTTCTTTTTCACTTCAGGCATATTGCAATCAGGGCAGAGTGTAAGCACAGTTTTATGATTTTTACAGATTTGCTTCTTGCAGTAGCTGCAGTCTTGTATACTTTCACCTCGACCAGACACGTTGCAGATGTAGCAATGATTGACTGGATGCGCCTTTTCAGTTCCCATCATTTTCGCTTGTAGGCTATAAATAAAGTTCTATAAAAGGCAAAACGAAACACAGAAATACCTTTCATACAAGCTGTCTATTTCCCTGAAGCCCTCGCTTATCCAATGACTCTCATTGCTCCTCCGCTCTTTCTGCTCGTGCATCAATTGATTTGCTAGCTGAACGATAAAAGAACGTCTTGATTCCTCTTTATTGAAAAGGACATTAGCATTCTGAGCAGCGGCATCACATAAGTGCATGAAAATTCGAAGAGGCCAGCGGTTTGTTCTTGGAGAATAGGTATATCTACCACACATCTCATCAAAGATGTCGACAGCAAATTTGGTGGCATTGTAGTCAGTTATCATCCTTGGTTCTGCTTACCCAAGTAGATGTCTGAGTTCACAAGATACATAGTAGCTGGGTCAACGAAAAAATTCAACGAAAAATTTTGATTCCAAATTTAGCCTTTTTGGATGGTATGAACATGCGGAAGGGACATCGACCACGAAAGGGTAGCAGAATTTCGTCGATCGTGAGGAATTCACCGGGGCTATAGTTTCGCTGAGTGTTTCTTGTAAAAATGCGAAAGATCTAAACATTTTCACAAAAGAAATATTTTTTTATTTGATTAAAAGATAAAGAAAAGATAAGTAAAATACTTGAAATTTGGAGAACCTCTATATAGGGAAATTTTATGACTGACCCTATTCTTCTGTTATTTCTGACAGTTTTGCTCTTAAAGCTGGAACTAAAAAATTTACTATCTTGTAGCTGAGGAAATTCTCCATCTTTTACGACCAAGAAAGCATAGAAAAATGTCAAATTTCAAACTTTTGAGCAAAGTTTGGCTCAAAGATAGGAATTTCGGGCAAGTGGACTTTTATTGAACAATGGGTGGGTTAGCAATCTTTTTGAAAACAAACATCGACTCACATATATTCAATAGATAGCACAACTCCTCGCGGTCATTTTGCACTATTAGTAGTACTGCCGAGATACCAATTTAAGTAAGCACCGACACCAAACGTTCACGTACCTAGGTGGAGACCAGGTAACGAAAATGACCATGCTTCTCGAGCACCTGGAGTGGCCAAAAAGTGACTTTTTGAATTTTCCATTTTTGTGAACATGCTCAGCAAGACTCGCTGAGCATTTTGCTACCGTTAGTACACTCAGCCCTTTGCGTGTTAATATGAGTCTAATTGTTTCCGGTTGACCATTGAAAATTTTGGTCAATTGAGCAAAAGTTTGAAAAATTTACATTTTGCCAAATCTTTAATCTTGTTTAAAGTGCCGTTGTTCTCAAAATTTTGAGTTTAAAAGCGGTTTTTTATTTCATATTCTTGTTCAGCACAATCAGATAAATAAAAAATGTGTAAAAAATTCTCTAAAACAATGGCATGCTTCCGAGAAAAAAATTTGAGAAACTCGATAAACCGACATTCTTAAGATTAATAAAAATATGGACAAAACTTTTTTCAGCCATGTTTTGCTCTTTTCTGCCATGTTTTGCTCTTTTCTGCCATGTTTTGCTCTTTTCTTCCATGTTTTGCTCTTTTCTGCCATGTTTTGCTCTTTTCTGCCATGTTTTGCTCTTTTCAGCCATGTTTTGCTCTTTTCTGCCATGTTTTGCTCTTTTCTGCCATGTTTTGCTCTTTTCTTCCATGTTTTGCTCTTTTCTGCCATGTTTTGCTCTTTTCTGCCATGTTTTGCTCTTTTCAGCCATGTTTTGCTCTTTTCTGCCATGTTTTGCTCTTTTCTTCCATGTTCTGCTCTTTTCTGCCATGTTTTGCTCTTTTCTGCCATGTTCTGCTCTTTTCTGCCATGTTTTGCTCTTTTCAGCCATGTTTTGCTCTTTTCTGCCATGTTTTGCTCTTTTCTGCCATGTTTTGCTCTTTTCTGCCATGTTTTGCTCTTTTCTGCCATGTTTTGCTCTTTTCTTCCATGTTTTGCTCTTTTCTGCCATGTTTTGCTCTTTTCTGCCATGTTTTGCTCTTTTCAGCCATGTTTTGCTCTTTTCTGCCATGTTTTGCTCTTTTCAGCCATGTTTTGCTCTTTTCAGCCATGTTTTGCTCTTTTCTGCCATGTTCTGCTCTTTTCTGCCATGTTTTGCTCTTTTCAGCCATGTTTTGCTCTTTTCTGCCATGTTTTGCTCTTTTCTGCCATGTTTTGCTCTTTTCTGCCATGTTTTGCTCTTTTCTGCCATGTTTTGCTCTTTTCTGCCATGTTCTGCTCTTTTCTGCCATGTTTTGCTTTTTTCTGCCATGTTTTGCTCTTTTCTTCCATGTTTTGCTCTTTTCTGCCACGTTTTGCTCCTGTATAACATTATGTCATAATTTAATTAATAGGTGGGCAGAAAAAAGCCAAATCGTGGCAGAAAAAATATTTATTTATATGAATATTTACTCTCGATAAGACGACACCTCCAATAAACTGACACCCATGATAAGCCGACATCTTGGGCCTGTCCCAAGGTGTTCCAGATTCGACTGTAACCTGGAAATAAAAAAAATATTAAAATTTGTTTTTTTGTAATAATGCCTTTTTATTATATCATAAAAAAGTTTATTTTCTATACATATTTACAAAGTGAAATTGAAAGAACAAGCATAAGTACACAGTAGAGTATAGCGAAAACACAGAGGTTTTTTTGTCATTTTAGGAAAAGCCCAGCTTTAAGGTTTAAAAAGATGCATTGTACGCAGAATTTGTCAATTACAGAAGAGATTTTACAAGATTTTGTTATTTTCACAGTTGGCTATCATACAAAATTACTGAGGCAATGTGCGAGTTGTCCATTACCTATAATGATAATAAAATATTTTTTTTTGATGTGAAAATTTTATTCTACCTCCACTATAAGTTGACCATTAGCATCTCCAGCCATTTTGGTGTCAGCACGTCCGTAACAGAAAGTGGAGCCAAAAGGGTTTTCTCCATCAGAAGCTGATTTGTTGAGCACCACAGGCTTGTTTTGATTACTTGTTTGGGTGGGAGCAGGTCGTTGTCTACGACGTCTGCCTACTTGGTTCTCTTCTTCGTCTTCATTGTCCTCCATACTACTGTTGGAAGAGGTGAACAGGCAACGGAATGACTCTAGCTGAAATTGGACTGGTGAAAAAATTAAAGTCCACAAACATATTGTTGGTAAAGAGAATGGGTAATACAGTCGACTCTCGGTATAACGGACCTCAAAAGCTCGTCCCGCCTAGGGTTTGGCACTTTTTAGCCCAATTTTTGAAGTCTTTGGCCAGTTGTCTTTGGCTGGTCTAGTCCAAAACAGCGCAAGGATTTCGATTTTACCAATCTTTTCTGAAAATCGCAATAGTTTTGCCGAAAAGACCCGTGTCTCTTGATACAAAGGACACCTTTTTTGAAAACAAGTGTCCGCTATATTCAGAGGCGCGGGTCTTATAAATATTTTTAGAAACGATTGATAAAATGGTAACCCTACGATATTTTGGACTACACCAGCCAAAAACAACTGGCAAAAGGCTTTAAAAAGCGGGCTAAAAAGTGTCAGACCCCAGGCTGGAACAAACTTTTTTTGGGGATCCGTTATATCGAGAGTCGACTGTATTTAATTTTGCCCGCTAATCTGTGAAAATGACTGCTGATTTTCAAATGTCATTTTTCTTCAAAGTTTTCTGTTAGTTTTTTAAATTTTATTTGCATTATCGTGTAACCCAGGATTTCAGCTTCTTAACGAGCTTTCAAACTCTACCGAATAATTTTGAAAAGTAGGTCTGTATTAAGTAACAGTTGCTTCATTGAAACCTGTAATCCTCGACGTTTGATGGAGTTTGATAGCTCATTGGAAAGCTGAGATCCTAATCTACACGATAATACAGTCGAACCTCGTTATAGCATACCCCCTCGATAAACCATACCGCTCGGGTCAGTCGCAAGGGGGTATGTTATAGCAAGGTTTGACTGTACAAAAAATTCATAGAAATTAACACAAAAGTTCAAAGAAAAAGGAAAATTTAACATCAGCGGCATTTTTTCACAAATTAGTGGGCAGAATTAGATACCACCCAAAGAAAATTTCGGTAAAGGGACGTTTCCATTTTTTTTTCAACTGAAAAAACCGGAACGGCAAAAAATGATTTTTTGAAAAAAAAATTGCCTTGGTCCCCCCCTGTTGTTTTGAAACCTTGCTTATTGGCGTTTTTAAAAAAGCAGGAGGGGGAGCAAGGCAATTTTTTCGAAAAAAAATCGGTTTCTTTTTTCATTTGAAAAAAAAAACCGGAAACGTTAACGCACCAAAATTTCTTCTTATTAGTTCAATTTTTTAAATGTATTCGTGTTGCATCGAAAAAAAGTGAGCCGAAACAGCATATGGCCAAGTTAATCAAGCGCCAGCTGGGTTTTGAGTAAGTTCCGTTTTCGCTGGTTTGCATATTCAGCGTTTTGGTGCACTTCTCTAATCACAACATCAATTCCCTCTTAAGCCATTTGTTTTATAGCTGGTCACAGTTTCTCTCTATTTGCTTACTACACCCATGGGATCGCTCCAAACAAAGGCATATCTGGAAACAGGGGACACCAATCTAGAGGAACAGTGGCACACCAATAGTCTACTGGGCTGTAAACATTTTGCAAAAGCAATCAATTGCTTGCTTTATTTATTAGGCTTGTAAAAAGGGTAAATTTGCTAAAAAGAGATTTTAAATCAGTATTCTTCAATGCACTTTACAGGGTAATTCGAAAAAAATGGATTTTTTTTAAATTCATTCACAACTTTTTGAATGTTTTGTATGCTTGTCACCTGTTTTGTCGCAAAAGGGCTATAGCCAATGTTGCCTACGCAGCATTTAAGAAAAGGTCTGTGTTTGTTTCAAAAAGCCCAGCAGTTTTTTTTCTTTAAAAAAAGGTTTTCAATCTACCGTATAACCTTTTAAATCCCCCGGGGGATTATTTTGGACCTTATGGGGGGCCACCCATTTTTTGTGATTTTGCGAAAAATCGAAAGCTCATTTTTGCAACATAAATCTTTATTTCCTTAAGTGCATGGAAACAGTCTTCCAATCAACTTCCACAACTCATACATTCTGTGCTCGTTAAATTCCAAAAACTAAAAACTAAAATCACAAAAAATTGGTGGCCCCCCCCACCCAAACTACATAAGGTCCTTATTTTCAACCACTGAAAAACTTTGAAATTGTAAATTCAAAATGGCCTTAACTCCGAAATCATAGTCAAAAATGGGGGACGGTGGGATGCCTGACTGGTGGTGTACTATTAGAGGGTGGTGGATTAATAGAGGTTATACGGTGCGCTAAAAATATGAAGATAATTTGTTTGCATTTTTGCCACATCGAAAATCTACGAACCCCTACCTTTGAGTCAGTTTGAAGTAGGACAGGTGCGGCTAAGTCATTCCCGTCCACATGAATGGTAAAATTGCAGCGAGAGTAGATGCCAAAGTCGAAATGACCAGGCACATTGGTGTGCAACACAAACTTCAGCACTTGTCGACTCTCGCAGTCAAATAAAATGTCCTGAAACAGTTTTTTGTTTTAATTATTGCTATAGCCATTTGAAGTAATCATTTTTCACAAATTTTGGTTCTTATCCTTTATACGGGCGACCCTGTCTATGCAATTTTTCCGATTTATTTTAGATTTGAGAAGACCTCTTTCTTTTGAGAACGCTTGCCTCTGCACCTGTGGATCACAAAAATTCTTTTTTTTTATTGAGAAGCAACAAATAAAAAATTAAAAAGGTGCAAAATAAGAAAAAATTGTATGAACGAGGTCGCCTAGATAAAGGATAAGAACCCAATTTTTTTTGATTAGGTATTCTTTTGCTTAAACCCACCCGCATACTAGAATTTTTTTGAAAAATGACCCAAAATTACACCCTAAAATAGTTTTTTGCTAAACACGATAAAAAAACGTTCGAAAATTTTGGCCTTAGACATCTTAAAAGTACATGTATAGGGTTGTCGACTCGAATATTATTCGAAAATATTCGACTTTTTTCAAATATCGACTCGAATATTCGAAAATTTCAAATATTCTGCAACCCTATACATGTACCATGGTTCTCAGCACCACGGCGTGTTGAAAATTTGAATTGGCGAGGGACAGTCTCTGCGTGGAGCATTTGAACTTAACCCCCACCACTCAATTGAACTTGACCCGCACCAGTCATTCAGCTTGGGGGACCAAGGCAAATTTTTTACATTTTTCAATACCAATAACTTTTTGCACAAAAAGCGTAAAATAAATTAATTTTGGGTCTTTTTAATCATTTCATGCAAAATAATTATTGATATTTGAAAATGTAAAAAAATTGCCTTGGTCTCCCAAGCAGAATTGACTGGTGGGGGTCAAGTTCAACTGAGTGGTGACGGTTAAGTTCAATTTAGCCCTCCGCGTCTCGCACTAAACTCTTTTGTGTCGTTTGAAATACATGTCTAGAGTATCGAGTATGGTGGGTATTTTGCTCGAGCAAAATCTTTAGTCATTTTTTGCGCGATCGTTAACTGTACGTCGATAACTGTACGTATATTATACGAGGAATTCTACAGTTATCAACATACAGCTATCGACGGGGCACAGTTGACTCAGAATGAGTGAGATAAATAAGCCCTGAATCACCATCACTTCCTTTTCTTTATAAAAAAAGATTTTTAGACAAAAAAATGATATTGCTAAAAGCAAAAAAAAATCAGAAATCCGAAAAAAGATTTTGCTCGATTTTTAATCGAGTGAGCAAAATTTAGATTTTGCTCGAGAAAAAGAATCTCGAGTATTTTCTCATTGGCCTACCCTAACAGTGAGGGACGAAAGATAAATTTCTCCCGCCAATTCAAATTTTGGAGATGCCACTGCGCTCAAAAGGCATGGTCCTAACTTTTTTTAGTTCTTTTGAGGTACTTTAGAGTCCTTTTTGCACATTTTTTCACATTTTCTTGTCAGAGCTAAACTACTTAAAGCGTATTGTACAGTTATTAATGCAGGAAATAAGGCTTATGTTGGTGTTAAATAGTGTTCTTCTCATTTGCGCATGACTGACATTTCAGGAGGGGGTCAAGAGAGAGAGCGCAGGCCAAATAGCAAAAATAATTGTTGTGGAGCACAAGTAATGAGTGAGACAGATCTGACACTACTACTATTTGTCCCTTTTTAAAATATGGTAGTGGCCGGTGGGCAAGCCCTCGCACTTAAATTGACTTTTGGAGTCAAATTTTAGTGGTAGAGGAAGAGCAGCTATATGTCTTCTTTACGGTGAGTTATAGAGAACGTGTGAGTGTGTGATTTGAATAGAAGTGGATTGGGAATAGGAGATTATGTGTATAAATAGATTAAAATTCGATCCTTTTTATGTTTGCACATATTATATTTTAGTTTTGTCGTTTTGAATTGGAAGCTACTTTGTAAATGTACGTTAAAGACATATATTTTTAGTTGAATATAAAAACCTTTACTGATGTAGACACATGTTTTTTTGTATTTTATTTTGCTTGTCTTTCGAAGGTAGTACAGTCGAGTCTCGGTTTTACGCTGCTTGTTCTGTAATTTCGTAAGTAAGCGCTCTAAATATGTCAAATATCATACTGTTGCTTTTTGTGCAGCGAATTTATAAAATGTCCACATTTAAAAAAATTAGACCACAAAAGTTGTTAGCCATAAAACCAAATTCGCCCAATTTTCGTTGGTTTCGTTGAAAAAATTATCTCATAGTTAGCACCGAACTATGAGATCATTTAAACAGTTGACAATCTCATAGTTGACAATCTCATAGTTCACACCGAACTATGAGATCATTTAAACAGTTGACAATCTCATAGTTGACAATCTCATAGTTAACACCGAACTATGAGATCATTTAAACAGTTGACAATCTCATAGTTGACAATCTCATAGTTAACACCGAACTATGAGATCATTTAAACAGTTGATAATCTCATAGTTGACAATCTCATAGTTAACACCGAACTATGAGATCATTTAAACAGTTGACAATCTCATAGTCAACACCGAACTATGAGATCATTTAAACAGTTGACAATCTCATAGTTGACAATCTCATAGTTAACACCGAACTATGAGATCATTTAAACAGTTGACAATCTCATAGTTGACAATCTCATAGTTAACACCGAACTATGAGATCATTTAAACAGTTGACAATCTCATAGTTGACAATCTCATAGTTAACACCGAACTATGAGATCATTTAAACAGTTGACAATCTCATAGTCAACACCGAACTATGAGATCATTTAAACAGTTGACAATCTCATAGTTGACAATCTCATAGTTAACACCGAACTATGAGATCATTTAAACAGTTGACAATCTCATAGTTGACAATCTCATAGTTAACACCGAACTATGAGATCATTTAAACAGTTGACAATCTCATAGTCAACACCGAACTATGAGATCATTTAAACAGTTGACAATCTCATAGTTGACAATCTCATAGTTGACAATCTCATAGTTGACAATCTCATAGTTGACAATCTCATAGTTGACAATCTCATAGTTGACAAACCCACAATCTCATCTCATACAATCTCATTGTGTTATGAAATTAACTTAGATAGTTAGTAGTTTTGACAGTTAGTCTTAGTTTTATGAAATTAATGAATCTGAAAAATCTCCACTTATAGCTTAAAAGTCTCGGTTTTCGCTGAAATGTCTCTGCTTTGATTTCGGAAAGTCACCTTTTGTACTATAATTTTTTCCTGAATCTGAATCCGCTAAGATTTCAGGCGACTAGTAATCTTTTTATTCTTCTTGTTGTTATTGTGCTGGTTGTCCATGTGAGAAAGGAAATCAGGAAAACAAAATTTTAATAAATTAGAAACAAAGGAACATAAATAATTGTTAAATAAGGTTAAAACAAGGGAGGATAACAAGTAAGTTAACAACCCGAGATTTTCAAGCCTTTGCGTTTTTATATAGATTTTTGTCAGAATTCCACAGCGATTATTAGTAGCACACAAGTACTGGGTTGGCCAAGAAATTCCCCGATTTTCAAACGGTCATAACTTTTTTTCCTGGCCCGATCTCGATAAACGGTTTTTCGCATTCGACTCAGCAAACCGTCGGATTCAATTTGACTACAAATGCTCGGAAAAAAATTTTAAAAGATTTTTTCACTTTTTTTTGCCTTGATCCGCCTATGGCCCGAAAATTGTGATTTTTAAAAATTCATATTTTTAGATGGCTACAGGGGGGACCAAGGCAAAAAAGTGAAAAAATCTCGGAAAATTTTTTTCCAAGCATTTGTAATCAAATTGAATCCGTCGGTCTGCAGAGACGAATGAAAAAAGCGTTTGTTGAGATCGCGTCAGGAAAAAAAGTTATGACTTTTTGAAAATACGAGAATTTCTTGGCCCACCCAGTGTGTGCTACTAATAATCGCTGCAGAATTCTGACAAAAATCTATGTAAAAAACGCAAAGGCTTGAAAATCTCGGGTTGTTAACTTACTTGTTATCCTCCCTTGTTTTAACCTATCGATTATTTATGTTCCTTTGTATCTAATTTATTAAAATTTTTTTTTCCTGATTTTCTTTCTCACATGGACAACCAGCACAATAACAACAAGAAGAATAAAGGGATTACTAGTCGCCTGGCTCAGTATATGTTCACCCCAATTAGGCAAGCAATGCTGTGGAGGGTCAGTGGGGGTGTCAGTAAACACTTGACTCTTTGGTTCAAAGGTTTTATTCTTTGAGATCATCAACAACATCCTGTCAAAATCACTCCCTAACAATGCCATGACTAATTTTGCAGCATTGAGACTATGGACAGGAAAGATGCTGTTCATTTTGCTTTTGAAAATTCGAAATCCTAATTATGCAGTGCTACAAAAAGAATCTTGTCTGAACAATAAGTTATGATTGTTATTAACAAGCAAGAAGAAAAGTGCCGTATTTTTGTATGAAACGGACTCTCTCTCTAATAAACGGACCTTTCAAATTAGAGGACCTCCGACCTCCATCTCAACCCACAGTGAATATTTAGCAGATCTGTTTTTTTTGCATTTTCTCAACTCCCACGACTTCTGCCAATTTCAGTTTTTAGATTTCGGTTGAGCACCCGAAAATTTCGTTAAAATATATCTTCAATTTTTCCGATTGTTGAGGGGTTGAAAATAAATGAAATACAGAAAATCGAGTAGCTATTTTTACAGTCAACTATAATTGGCGCTACTTGCATAACCCCCCTACCCAATCAACTTTTTTGTAAAGTGTTCCCAAACACCCTATAACGACCTAAAATCACCTCAGGAGCTTAAAAAAGACATTATTTTTGAGTTCTGGTCAGTAAAAAATCGAGTTTTGGGGCCACCTAAAAGTACCCTTTTGACCATTTTTAAGGGAATTTAGGGCTGTATTGGGGTGTAAAGGGACAAAAAAGGGGCCACTTTTGTACAAAAAGGAAAATGTTGAACATAGCTTTGTTGGCTGGGTGCTACCGCATGAAGAAACTCTGATATTGCATGCTTTTGCATGCATCCAGAGTCACTGTCGACTGAAGTTATAGAGGTGCGCGCATCTCAACCCCAAGTCCAATGACCGAAACATGGTAAAACGGGCAAAAGCTCGAAATTTCAAAATGTCCAAAACTCAATTTTTTATGGATCAGAACCTAAAAATAATGTCCTTTTTGAGCTCCTGAGGTTGTTTTAGATCGATATAGGGTGTTTGATTGTTAGTTGGAGAAGTTGGATTGGTTGAGAAAGTTGATTGGTGGGGGAACTTATATGCAAGTAGCGTAAATTTTTTTTAATTTGGGCTTAAAACTTAAAAAAAAATTAAATGTTTTTGCGTCATCCTATAGGTTACCATACGGTTGTGGGACATTTCCGAGTCGCCGTTTCCGAGTCGGCCGTTTCCGAGTCGGCCGTTTCCGAGTCTAGCACAAAAACGTTAAATTGGCGCTTTTCTTGCAGCTCAGTTCTTTTCTCGGAAATGTCCGACTCGGAAATGTCCGACTCGGAAATGTCCGACTCGGAAAAGGCGACTCGGAAATGTCCGACAACGTACCATACTTCATACAATTCCTAATTTTTTTCAACCTAAAATGGGTAACTTTAACCACTTGAAGCTGCTCAATTTAAATTTAATCTTACACTTAAAATCTTGCATAAATATCTGAAATTTGACAGAGACATCTTCCCCCAAATTTATGCACTGCCCAAATTTTTCTTTCAAAATTTCCGCTAATTTTTGTGTAAAACAGAGCAACGCTTTAATATGTCCACCAAAAAAAAGACATATTTTTGGCAGTCGGCGGCGCCATAAATGGATTTTCTAAACAGGCGAGAGGGGAGAATTGATTGATGGGCAGGCCCCACCATATTTATTCATTGAGAAAGCCTGGGCCGAAAAGGCGAAATTGCATAAATGATTAAGTGGCTAAATAATTTCTGTACATAAATTCTATTGTAGAATGTTTTTTGCAACAAAAAAATTCGGAAAATGTCAAGTTTGTGACTTATTAATGGCCGATTTATGAGATAGTAGAGATGGTCACATTAATTGACCCCTTTTATTGCTCAGCTGGAAAAAAGTGGCTCCAACCTTCCTACTTGTCTTAGTTATTGTGCGTTCTGTTTTCTCAGTGGGTCATTTCGTTGTTTGCCCAACTTATAATTTGGACCAGGAAAGAAAAGTAGCTTTATTTGTAGAATTCGGCCGTTTGGATTAAATAGCAGATTTCCACCCAGCGTAGAATCTGACTTTTTTTTGCTTTTGAACTACTAGTTTACACGATACCAAAAATCGCAAAAGCGGCCTACATATTCAAGCAGTTGAAGACCTTAATTTTTTTGGATGCTAACCAATTTTGTCCCCAGATCGCTGACAAATGTCCCCAGATTGCTGACAAATGTCCCCAGATCGCTGACAAATGTCCCCAGATCGCTGACAAATGTCCCCAGATTGCTGACAAATGTCCCCAGATTGCTGACAAATGTCCCCAGATCGCTGACAAATGTCCCCAGATCGCTGACAAATGTCCCCAGATTGCTGACAAATGTCCCCAGATTGCTGACACAAATGTCCCCAGATTGCTGACAAATGTCCCCAGATTGCTGACAAATGTCCCCAGATTGCTGACAAATGTCCCCAGATTGCTGACAAATGTCCCCAGACAAATGTCCCCAGATTGCTGACAAATGTCCCCAGATTGCTGACAAATGTCCCCAGATTGCTGACAAATGTCCCCAGATTGCTGACAAATGTCCCCAGATTGCTGACAAATGTCCCCAGATTGCTGACAAATGTCCCCAGATTGCTGACAAATGTCCCCAGATTGCTGACAAATGTCCCCAGATTGCTGACAAATGTCCCCAGATTGCTGACAAATGTCCCCAGATTGCTGACAAATGTCCCCAGATTGCTGACAAATGTCCCCAGATTGCTGACAAATGTCCCCAGATTGCTGACAAATGTCCCCAGATTGCTGACAAATGTCCCCAGATTGCTGACAAATGTCCCCAGATTGCTGACAAATGTCCCCAGATTGCTGACAAATGTCCCCAGATTGCTGACAAATGTCCCCAGATTGCTGACAAATGTCCCCAGATTGCTGACAAATGTCCCCAGATTGCTGACAAATGTCCCCAGATTGCTGACAAATGTCCCCAGATTGCTGACAAATGTCCCCAGATATTCTTAAATGTATCCCCAAAAATTATCCCGAAAAGAACAACAGAAAAGAAAAAAAAAACTAATTTGGGGACATTTTTCAGCAATCTGGGTACAGAATTTAATGTTGGGCATAACGGAATTTCGCAGCAAATTCTCGTAATTCGTAATCTTCGCAAATGTTTGTTTTCCCCTTTTTCGCTGAGTTTACTACTTGCCTGAGACAAGTGATCAATAACTCCGTTATGCCCTTAAACATTACGCAAATTTTTTGAGGTATTGTGCAAACTACTTGTTTTCAGACTTGGTGCTTAGGCGCAAAGTAGGTCAGTGTGCGTTATAACAATTGAAAAATGCCTTGGTACCCCTTGTTCATTATAGTTATATTAGTGATGTGATTGGCTGCAAGCATAGTCGCGTTGACCCCTCAACTTTTTGTAAAAGTACCAAAATATCAATTTTTTAAAGAGAAAGTGCCAAATCTGATATTAGTGACCCCCACTCAACTTTTTCAGCTCTACAAGATGGCATTAACAAAAATTTAAAATCTGTTCTCTACAAAATTTTAGCAAATGTTGACCCCTCAACTTTTTTCCCCCACCGAATTTTCTTTTAAATCACTCAGCAAAACACTGCACAAATTTGCGTGTACAGCTCAAAAAGTTGCTCTAGGGTCATGAACATCAAAATAAAAGAATTTTAAGAAAAATATTGACATTTTTTGAATTTGAGAAAAAGTTGACTCTAAAAGTTGACCCTGACTATGAACAGGGCCATTGCACCTGGGGATACTTTTTCTGTTTGAAACCGTAAAAGTTTGAATAAAATTTTGATTTCAATTTGAAAAAAAAAATAAATTGTTTAGATTTTTTTCAAATTTTTATAGTTTCAAACAAAAGAGTGTGCCTTGCAGGGCTTCGATCGCGAATTACCAAAATAAAGGCATCTAGTGTCAAAAATAAAAGCAATTTAAAGGAATTTTCACCAAATTAAAGGCAACTTAAAGGCATGTTGTCCCTATGCTTCAAACCCGACAAAAATCAACAAAAAAAACAACTTTATTGACGAACAACATATTTTTCTCCCCCCTTTCCTGCTTTCAACAACTCTTTGTGCCCAAGAAAGTGGTCATAACTTTCATAACATTCGTCCAAATGTGCCTTTATTTTCAAAAAAAAATTAAAGGCAAAATTTTCAAATTAAGGGCAATGCCTTTAATTAGGAGATATAATCGGACCCCTGGTGCCTTGCTAATTCAAATTTTGAAAATGCCGCTGCGCTCAGAAACCATTGTCATTTGAGGTATGCCTTTTTTGCTCCTTTGCGGAATTTCAATCTGATAATCTTATATAGTATTTGGCATGTGTGGGTGGGTTTGTGGATAACGCTTTTTTACTTCGAAGGCCAGAACGGGTCGTAGATAGCGAAATGACTTTTGTCGCTAATACCATCGTGTTACCCAGAATGTCAGCTTTCGTTTTAAAAAAAGAACAGGCGAAAAAAATGAGTTCTAATAGGGGATATACCTATTTTTATGGATGAAGTCATAGCCCCTCATTGAAATTTCGAAATACAATAGAGGCGCCGATAGGCGCCTGTGGTCCCTTGTTTTAAATATTTTGTAAGTTATTACATGTTGAACTCATTTAACTTTAACTATAAAAACACTAGTGAACTTTTGAAATGTGTTGCGCAGCCGCTTTTTGGAGCTTGAAAAAGTGTTTTCTCGTTCCAAAAGCAAACAAAACGCGTAACAGAAAAATTTCAATCAACTTAATAGCTTTTTTTCCCCCACATTTTGAAATGAACAAAAAAATTTTTTTTTGGTTAAATTCGCTTCACCACCATCACTCTCCAAAAATCCAGTTACTACTCAAAAATTCTTGATTAGATTTAGATTTTCACCTAGAGTAAAAAACTCTTGCTCAGCTTTTTAAACCGCTAATTTGGCTGAAAAAGAGGAGGAGATTCCCATGGACATTGTCCACTCTTTGTCTCCCCTTTTTCTGCGGGATATATTAGTAATAGGGGGTCCAGAAATGGATATGGCCATGCCTTTTGCAAGGAAAGGCGATCCCTTTTTGCTTTAAAACCAGTACTCTGTTTGAGGCTGCCTTTTGGTTTGGGGTGTGCCATGGCGCTTCAGCCTGCCAAACAATATGGCCTTTTTGGATGGTAGTGCTGTTGCTTTGTTTTGTTGGTTTTGCTTATATTATGGGCTATTAGTTTTCACATACTATGTCCGGTCATTGTGGATTTTGGACGGTTGGCTGGTGCTTTTAGAAGCTCATTAAAAGAAATTTTTGGGTGGACTTTGGCGGAAGGCTTAGCTCGAACTTAGTTTTGATCATGCTGAGAAATTTGACCAAAATCTTTTGAAGGGCTTACACAATAATTTCTTCCATTGGATAAACCGTCATCCCTGTGGATGCCGGTGGTGTCGATTGATTGGGGGTGTCCTTTTGCCATAAATGTCAGTCACCTGACCGAATCGGGTGACCACAGGGTGGCTGGTTGAAGGAGGTTTGACTGTAGATGACTAATTTTTGCTTTTATCAAAATTTTGTTTTGTTTGATATCAATTAGCCCATATTTTTTATTATTTGAGATCCCCCTTGTTGTTTTCCGAAAGCAACTTAAGAGAGGGTAAGGGAGGTAAGGAGGGTAAAACCGAGTAGCATCAATTTGTCACTTATATTTAAATGCCTCCGAACTCCACTAATTTGGGCAACAAATGGAAATCTGAATATACGTGAAAACTGGTATATGAAGATAATTATCAAAAAGCCAAAATCAGACGTTTTCGAATTATTTTTTTGTTTGCATTTAAAAATTGTTCAAAAATTTGAACCATTTACTAGTCGAGCCCAACGTTGCTTGAGTATGCCAGATCGGACCGTAAAACCCCAAAAAAACAAAAAAAAGTCCCCCTTCGAAACATTTTTTGTACTTTTAAATAAAAGTACCTATTTTCAGCTGAAAATTTTTATTCTGAGGCACTTCAATAGGCGAAAATTCCTCAGCAATCCGAATCATAAAGTAGAATTTGAAAAAAATACTTAGTCGCTGAGATATTGTTGGTGGTGGTGTAAACTTTATATACGCATCGCTTAAGTCACTGGCTGCACACTTTGTTATATCTTAGGCTTAGGCCTTGGCTATACAACAGCATCATCAGCGCAGGCTTTCACACTTTTTGCATCAAATTTGCATCTTTTGAAGTCTAACCGAAAAAAGCTTGTTATGCTATTCTACCTATTATGTTCTCTAAAGCAAAAACGCTGTGCCTAGATTTGCATCCTTGTTTGCAAAAAAGAGAGTCAGCGATTAGTACCGGAAAAAAGGGAACACCTGGCCGGTCAGTAGGAGGCACATCATAATGCATCTGTTCACTGGCTTAACCTTATGGACGAAATACAAACAAACACACTTTAATCCTTGTACTATGAGATTTATTTTTTAGTGAAACCTATATAACCTATATTTTTTAACTTGGGGCAATTTATTTATTTTTAAATTAATTAAAAAAATATATAATAATATTTTTTAATTTTTCAATAAAGTACTTATTTTTACAAGGAATTAATTCTTTTACAAGTAAAATATTTTATTTTATTGATATATTCTTTAATAAAGGCACTAGTCCGTTTATTTTATTCAATTTTTCAAAAATTGGAAAAATTTCGAGTCATCTTGAGATTTTAGGATGCTGAACCAAAAGCTTGAAAACCATGAAAAAGGGCAATTGGCTGAAAAAGGTTATTTTGACCAAAAAAAGGCCATTTTATCCAATGCTTATTGCCATGTTTAAGCGAAAAAAAAAGTTTTTAACTAAAAGTTTCAAAAATAAAAAAGATTTAAGATTCCAAAAAGGACAAATATTAAAAAAAAAGCAGATACGATCTCTGTTGAAAACCCAGAATTGAAAAAGCTGAATCAGTAGTGCGCGTGGTGGTTAAGTAGAGTGAAAACAAATAATAAAGAAATGCGTTATTCCTTGCTTTAAACTGTCGGCTAAAGTTCATAATAGCAACTCCTCTCAAAAAGTGGTTTTCACTACTTTTTTGTGTGTTTTAGGACCTGTAACGCGTAGAAAACATGTTTTTAGGTGGGGGACGGCACTTCTTGAAATTTTTTTTTTAACATAATTTTGACTTTTTTGCCTTGGGGGACCAAGGCAAGAACTTTTACTTTGTTGCATTTGATTATTTTAAACCTTTTTGTTTGTTTAGACGAAACAGAAATACCTGATGAAGATTTAGAAGATGACATGATTGAATAGTTCATTTATTTTGTCTGCAGCTAGGGCTCTGCTCTGAATTAAGGTCCCCTCACCCGCGCCTTTTTTCTTTCTGTCATAGTCGTAATGAAGCAATATTGAAAAGAGAGAATTTGAACATAGTTTTGATAACTAGGGCCTACCGCATAAAAAAAACTCTGGTATGTACGCTTTTTCATGCATCCAGAGTCACTTTCGAGTGATTTGTGTCTAAGGTATGTGTGGGTGTGCGCATCCAACCTCAAGCAACCCAGCCCCCTGCGCCCCCGAAGGGGCCTAAGCCTAAGCACTCACATACCTTAGACATAATTCCGAGCAAGACTCTTGATCAAAAATGCATTTAGAGGCTCTTTTTGCGAAGCTATAGTCAGAAAAACAAGGTAAAAATGTAAAAACAGAAAATCCAGGTACCCTCCAGTATCTTTTACCTTGGTCCCCCAAGACAAAAAGTCAAAATTCAGTCGAATTTTTTTTTCAAAAAGTGCCGTCCCCCACCTAAAAACATGTTTTCTACACGTTTCCGGCCCTGAAACATACAAAAAAGCAGTTAAAACCCTTTTTCGGCAGGAGTTTCTACAACGAACTCCTGCCAAACTGTCTACTTACCAAAATTCAAAGATTATAAACTCAGAGTATTATAAACTCCCAAAACATTTTGAAAATCGACACCGAATTTGTTTTTGTGTCAGACCAAAACAATAAAAAAGTGGCAGCATTTATGGGGGTTTATATTTATTTGGGCCAATAAAAATATTCCATTTCAGTTTTGATTAGGCAGCAATAGAGCTGCATTTAGGGCTTGCCTTCTGTCATTACTTAATCACCCACTGTAAATTATATTGCCTGGTCAGCCAGCAGTTGATTTATATTCGTTGTTGTTATTGGGTGCTACTACTATAGGCAATAGGCTTGATTTGCATTTTTGCATAGGCAGTAGACAATCACCAGTTTAGTGCTAGAAATTGGTGACTGCAGCAAAGGAAGGGAAATTAATTGTGTGTTTTGTATACCAATTAATTCTCGCTTGTTGTGTTTGGGTTACTGTTCAGGTATAAAATTTCGTCTTTGGTGTTAACTTGGACGATATTTTTGGTATGGAAAAAATTCAGTATTTATTCCCTCACCTAAAAATGACATACCGTATTTCTTCTAATAGGCCGACATGTCGGGTTATTTTTCAATCGCTCGAAAATCTCAAAAAAATTTGGGTTGATCTCGAGATTTTCGGGTAAAAATTCAAAATCGAAAAAGTAGAATCAGTAGAGCTCGTGGGAGTTAGGAAAACGCAAATAGCAGTTTCGCGAAATATCTACTCTGCCCTGAGATACAGACCCTTAAAGTATGGGGTGTCGAGTTATTGGAGACTGTCGGCATATTAGAAAAATACGGTGAGGCATTTTCAATTTTCCTTTCATCCAATAATTAATTTAATTCTGTTTAGAATAATATTTTTGGGCGCTTGTTGGGTTGGGGCCCCCCACCCTAAATTTCTCGTTTCCCTTCTGTCTGGTTCACGAAGAGTATCAACATCTGAAAGTCAATCATTCGGAGAATTTCGTCGATCCGGTAACAGGTGCTCATACGCTAGCAATTGAGTCAGTCTGGCAGAAATATAAGGTTTGACATAAGAATGAATTCGGAACAGCCAGAACTCTGTTTTTGTCATACATGTCTGATTTTGTGTGGAGAACAAAATTCAATGGTCCAGACATATTTTTTCACTTGTGGTGTCAAATATCAGAGATGTATGTTTGTGAATGAAAAATAAATAAAAATCCGTGTTTCGAGAAGGTTGGAAAAAAATTTAGGGTGGGAGCCCCAACCCAACAAGTGCCATTTTTTGCCATCCTCTGAGCTACATCCGCACTTGCATGCCTGTGGAATCGCTTTGATGTGGCTTGCCGGACTTGCTCTTCCAACTTCTTGATGTTTCTACAGACAACTTTCATAGGAATTGCAGCTTCTTCTATTATATTCTTAACGGATTCAATAGAGACCTTCGACCATTGATTTCATGATACTTTTCGGAAGCTTCTTGGCTTCTCAAGGGGCCAGCCAAAATAAGACGCTATAACAAGCGAACGTTATATCGAGCGTCGTTGCAACGAAATGTGGAAATCATTAGGCTAGAAAACCACCTGATTGGTCCAAAAATTAATCTACTGCATACCTTCTATTAATCGTCCTTCTTAAAAATAACAGCCCTGTAATAAACGCACCCCTCGCGAACCTACATCTCAGCCCTGAATGAATATTTTGCAAATCTATTTTCGCGTGTTCTTAACTCTCACAAGCCCTGATTCCACTTTCAATATTTTGGTTAAACACTCAAAAATCTCATAATCGACCAAATTTTTTCTGACTTTTGTTGGGTTGAAAAAAAAACAGCCCGGGCGATGAATATAGGATAGTCATTTTTAGACACGCTCGGTTAAGATTGGTTCGAACAAAATCTTTACAAAATGCAGTGCGATATTATAAACATAGTTTTTAATGCATAAAAATGAGGTGTAGAGACGTTTCTTCGAAAATGAAACTTTTCCAAATTTGAAGCTTGGTCCCCCCTGTTGATTTTTTTCAACTTTTTTCGATTTTTCGAAATTTTACGCATTTAGGCTCACGCTTAGGCTGAGGGTAGGCCAGCGCATGTTAGGACGGACTCAAACCTGTGGTTTGAACATATTTTTTGAACTAAAAATTTTTTGCAAAAAAAATCAACAGGGGGGAGTAAGGCATGAAAAAAAGTTTCATTTTCGAGGAAATGTCTGAGCACCAAAAATTAGGTTAAGCAGCACTTTTGAAAAGGTAGTGTGAATTATGTCTACACACTTACAGCAACACCAAAACAAATTTTTATACCAAAAATGTTAATGAGATCAACTTCTTTTGTTTTAACCAAGACACTTTTTAAGAAATGAAAAAAAATTCACACTATTTAAAAAAGGATTATCTTTTTCCAACTTCAAAACTCAGCGGAGCTAAACCGTAACACAAATTCTTCTTTGGAGGAAACAGGCGAATGCGCAGCGGAATCGAACCTATTCTGTCTGAGAAGTATAATCCCGTTTCCTCAGTGCAATGTAATCAGAGGGGTGGTGGCCAGTCCCTTCTTATTTATTTTTCTAGTGGTAGGTGGGTAGTTGTGGCGATTGACTGAGTGAATGGTCACCGCCATCACAAAAGCGGCTTACATTGCAGTGAGGGGGATTAGTCCATTTATTGCACCCGCTTCCTTTCCTCCTTCTAATTTCTTGACTTCACTGCTGCGGCTAATAATCATTATTTAATGTTGGTTCAGCAGCAGCAGCAGTAATTAATCACCGCTATGTTGTTGATGGTTATTAATATTGGTGCGGGATTAGATTTGTTGTTTTTTGAAGGTGTTTGACTGATTTGTGTAAAAAATTGGTTTGTTTGCAATTTTCAGTGTTAAAGCGTTCAGGTATTTAGGCATTTTTATCTCTACTTAGTATTACGATGGAGTGATTTTTTTAGTGTCCGTCACGTTTTATTTTTGTTTTTTTCTTTTCAATCGTTACCCACGACATGTCTTATTATTCGTTCTAATTTTTTTCAGGGCCCCATACTAGAACTCTTTCTCTATCTTTTGAGTATTGGATGTCTAATACTAGCGACGATATTTCGCACTTTAAAATCGGGAGATAACTCGGAACTCCGAAAAATTTCATTTACCTTCGAAAATTACGCAAAATATTCGGAAAAAAGGGTTTGAATTGCCGCCTTTTTGAAATATTTGATTTTTGCGAACTTGAAGTTATTCTTCAGTCAGTCTCACCGTTATTGTATGGCGCCGTTAGGCGCCAGTTTTTCTTGTTAGGAATATTACAAAGGAATGCTTATGAATGCTACCGTATTAAATATACTAATTCCTCTATCCCAAAAGGTACAAAATATATTTACGGTCAATTCTCAATTCTCAATTTAGTGTAGACCTGGGTGGATGCCCAGGTCTACATACTAAATCAGGACTCCATTGTGTTTTAGAATTCTTGAAAAGCTTTCGGAAAATGTCATGGAAAGGTGGAAGATGAAAGCAAATCGCAAAATGGAAGAAGTTAAGAATCTTGGGAAGAGCATCCTGCAATCAATGGTCGAAGGTCTCTATCGAATCGGCTGAGAAGCTGATGCAGTCCAGGAAGCCATATTGAGCCGAAACCAATTGCTATCAAGACTGTAGACTATAAAAAATCAAGAAGTTGGAAGATCAAGGAACATGCAAACATCAGGTCAAACCAATTCAATAGCCCGCGAGTGCGACAGCATTGCGGTGGCAAAGTAATTAAATTCAGACAAAATGAAATCAAATGTCAGGCGAAGGGAAAATGCATATTTTCACTTTTAGGTGGGCGGATGAATCAGCAAGTACTGACTTTCTTCGAAAAACTTATTTTAGATCAGGGATGTGATCTGTCCTGATCAATAAGATTTGTCCTTATTTAGGGACTCCAAATCTTATTTATTTTTAAGTTTTTACTTCAAAATTTTATTTATTTGCACAAAAATGGCATTAAGCACTGGATGAAATAGCATATTTCACCAAAATGCCCTAAAATGTGCTTGTTTTGAGAAAATGTCCTTATTTTCAAAATTTTGAGATCTCATCTCTGTTTTAAAAAGTAATGGATCTAAATATGTAACAGCCCCAAATTTCGTGACCTTTCCATTCCAGCATTTTAAGAAGGTATTTTTTGCACTTTTTTTGCATACATATCTAATTTCACATCAAGTTGATGTACAAATTGCGTGGTGTGAAGTACATTAATGACCAGTAGAAGTACTTCAACCCACCAAGACACTAATCTGCTCTTTGTCCACCCCCTCCTCACCTTTGCGCCCCACCCTTTCCAATCAAAATAATAATAAGCGAGAAAGCAAAAGACATGGTAATTGGCGCGCCCAGCTGACCTTCTGCAGCTGACTGACCCAAAGAAAAGCGCCTTAGTCCCCTTCCCATTATTGTTATTATTATGTTGTTTTTCTTGTTCTTGTCGTCTTAGTCCACTTCCTTGCTACAACAGGCAGGCAGCATTGAATGGATGGTGGGAACAAGCAACAAGCATAAATGCAATTATTTGAGTATGTGGCGGTTTGAACATCTTAGGGTCGTGGTTAGGTTCGGCTTAAAACGACCAACCAGTCACAGTGACAAAAAAGACGGGGACTAGCAGTGTTGCTGTATTTTAAAAAATTTCTACAAGCCTTCCACCCGATCCCACAAATATTTTCTGCCTAACATTTAAAAGTAATTTAAGGTAATCACTTGAAGCAAAACAGGGACTGTTGGGCTGAAAGTTTAGCAACTGACTGACATTTTTTTTCAATTTAGCAGTCTTGATATTGGTTATTATGTAGTTTTTTTTTGTTTACATCTCAACACCAGGCTGTCCAAAAAATATGCCTGAAAACGGGATCAAAATGTTTCAGATATTATTTGTCACTTTTGGGGCGGCCTTCTGTTAGAAAAAAAATACTGCAGGGTGGCGCATCCTAACCACCGAGTTGTTTCAGTCCATAACTTTTAAGTTTGTTTAACCTATTTTGCTAAACCTTTTTTTTTAATGCTCGCAAGAAAATAGGCGATCGAATGGTACCAAACAGTTACATATAGAAATTCGAATGAGCACTCGTGAGTAGGTTTTATAAAATGGTTAAAGAAACTAAAAAGTTATGGACTAAAGCGAATCGGCGGTTAGAATTGCGCCACCCTGTGTATTTTAGCATTCCCTGAACGCTTACAAAACGTGCCAATCGAAGAAAATGAATACAGCTAGTAGGCCACCATGGTAGCTTATTTTTTTGATTTCTTTTTTAAGCTCGGAAATATTTTGGATCGATCTACGGGGTGATTCAAAATTACGTTAACATTTTCAAATTTAATATTTTTGTTCAAATTTCAGTTTTTCTTGCTCTTTTGTTTGTATGATACGCCTGTTTTTGGCTTGTTTGCCCACTTGCGTCTCATTTGCGTATTGGTCCTCGAGTTCATCCATTGCATTAATTTTTGTCGTTCTCTTTTTACGCTCCAGGTCGGTTCATAAAATTAATTTCTATCAATTTTGCAAATATGGCTTAGGCTTTGGATCTACGCGCCGGTTTCGTTTATCTTCGTCATTAAGGTCTCGGGTTTGCGCGAATCGGGCAGCTGTTCGCAGTGGCAAGGCAAATGGCCAGCAATGGGCTTCGTCAATTTTCATAGAAACTGGCGCTGACAAGAGCCGGATTGGGCAGTTAAAAAGATGAGTGCAAAAGATGAAGTCTGTCGGGTTTGATTTAGTTATTTCGATTTCTCGTTTTTATTTCACAATTTCTTTTTCAAGATAGGGGCAGAATGTGAGTGGAACAAGATCCAGCAATCGACTTTCAAAGGCATTGTGGAGGATTTCCCGAGAAGAATTTGAGCGTGTATTGAAGCTGGCGGAAGGCATTTTGACTGAGAATAATCCGTTGTAACTATCATTTTCTGTTGTCATGTTTACTGTTATTTGTTGTCACCGTCTTATAATGGCTTTATTGCGGACGTTTCCGGGGCTTGCCACCCGAAAATTCGAAAACGGGCCGCGACGGGGTTATCCTGTCCAATTTTTTTAATGTTAACGTAATTTTTAATCACCCTGTATACCGTATTTCTTCTAATTAATGCGCCTACTCTAATGAATGCGCCCCCCTGACTTTGAGGGTTTGTATCTCGAAGCAGAAAACTTTTTTCGATCTGTTCTTTTTTGCATTTTCTTAACTCACGCGACCTCTACCGATTCTGCTTTTTGGATTTTGGATTTTTGCCCAAAAATATCGAGATCGACTTCAAAATTTTCCGATTCTGAGGGATGCAAAAAATAAACGCGCCGACTAGTTAATTAGAGGAAATGCAGTAAGTATTAAAATCCATAAACAGAAATAGTTGATTTTTTATGCCTAACTGATAGTTCAACCAATTTTTTTGCTTCTACTTCTTGCCCTATTAATTTAACTAGGTGCCATTATTGGTGCCAAATACATGCTGCCCACCATATGGCAGCTATATGTGCCAACAATCCAATCTCAACACCCTATTACTTGCTTTCTCAAAAACAGTGACAGAGGTCCGCCCAGCCCTTCCATGCTTGACTCCCCTTACCCACACCCCAAATCTCCTCCCTCGCTTTCCCACCCAAAGAGGGGATGGAAGATTTAACTGAAAATTACTCTTAGCCGGTTTGACTACTACCACTGCTACCACTATTGCTGCCAATTGCACTTGTATTCATTTGTTGGAGTAAGGAGTTTAGAGCTCCTACCCATCTAAATTTCTTACCCTCTTTTTACGGACTAGAATTTATTTATTTTCTTAGATTAGTGAACTTGTGTGTTCTTGATACGCGATTTACTTTTTTTATCTAAGCATTGCAGGAAGTGGTCATCTTCTGAACCCTCCAAAGCTCCTATGAGGACCCTGACTGCGACCTGGCAAAACTTCGATCAATTTTTCTTTTTGCTTATCGTTGTGAAGAGTGACCAAATCTCTTGTGAATTTGGCTCCCGCCTCTGAAAGCCAGCCAACATTTTAGGGATGACCCATGGGCAGTGTTTCCCAAACTCAAGCTCAAGGTCAAACTCAAGGTCGTTTTTCTCGATTTTTTGTAGGAAAAATGGGTCTGAATTTTTTTCCCTGTTCCTTAAAGTCAAGATTTTGCGCTGAATAAAACGTACTTTTCAGAATTTTGATATCTTTTTTTTAAGATGAGATATAGCCATTTTTGGCTGAAAATTTTACAAAGTTTACCTTGACTTTTACCCTGCTAAACTCAAGGTAAATTCAAGGTGATTTTGGCTTAAAAATGGCTATATCTCATCTTCAAAAAAAGATATCGAAATTCTGAAAAGTACGTTTTGTTCAGCGCAAAATCTTGACTTTAGGGGATGAGGAAAAAAATTCAGACCCATTTTTCTTACAAAAAATCGAGAAAAACGAACTTGAGTTTACTAAAGCCAAAGTTTACCTTGAGTTTGACCTTGAGGAACCTTGACCTCGGAAACACTGCCCATGGGCCATGGGTCAGTTATGAAAAACTATGATATGGATATCCAGGTGCTTATAAAACTTTGGAGTGCCAGTTGCTGTACTTTTTGTAGGCCTTCAGAGGTGGGGAGCCAGATTTATAAGGTACCGTATTTCCTCTAATAGCTCCCCCTGCTCCAATAACTCCCCCCCCCCTCAACTTTGAGGACCTATATCTCAGCCTAGAGTCAATAATTTGCAAAGCTGTTTATTGCGTTTTCTTAACTCCCACGAGCTCTACCGATTCCGCTTCTTCGATTTTAAATTTTCACCCAAAAATCTCGAGATCGACCTCAAATTTTTCCGATTTTCGGGCATCCAAAAAATAACTCCCCCGGGGAGCTATTAGAGGAAATACGGTAGTTGGGCATTCTATGAAATAATATGCAAAAAAAATTTTTATCGCAGTTTTCGCGGGTCACAATCAAGATACTTTTTTTTTGCAAGAAATCGTTCCAGACCAACCAACACCTTTTAAAGGCATGCCCACGCTATTAAGGGTGGAGCCCGTTAATTCAAATTTTTTTTTTCGTAATCATTGGACTTCTATACGGATTTTTCAACTTGGTTGTCTAACAAAACCACACGTAAAATTAAATTTTAGGCCTTATTTTATTAGAAAAAAGTTTGAATTGGCGGGCACCACCTGTGAGAGCGTGGGCATGTCCTTTTAACCAGCATCTTACTTGTAGGTATGTTATTATTGAAATGATCAGTATCATCAGATAGAATAGTAAAATTAGCTTTTTTAGTCTCAAATTTAGAGTGCAACGTTTTTTAGCTTATTTTCAATACAATACACGGGATTAGATGGAAAAAATACACAGTTACTAGTGCAGTTTACGCCTGACTTATAATTTTTTGATTTTTTCTAGTTACCCTAGTTTTGACAACCTTGACAAAATTGTAACAATTGGAAATCGCGCATAAACAATGACCATTTCGAACTGTGGGTTGTTGTTTCCTAGCCAGTCATTATTTTAAACTAGAATTGCATAATGTGGTGAGGGGGGAATTGGCCAATCGTTTTTTGGCCAAGGACAAATTCGGTTTTGGGCAATCTTCTTTTCAACCAGCCTTGGCGTTCCACCAATCGGACTTTGGCCAATATAATACTTGAGCCACTCGAGTTTTGACCAATCCTGTACTACAATATCTATATTATAATGCCCCTACAATATCGCATTGGCCAAAACCTTACTGGCTCAAGTATAAAATTGCCCAAAACTCGATTGGCTCCAGTATTACCGTATTTCCTCTGATAAGCGCCCTCCCCAAAATCCAGGATTTTTCAAATTCATTCTCCGCTTTTTACACCAAGTTTTTGTTTGCGAACGTAACATATGTTATATACCAAAATGTAGCACAGATTTCCAGCTACATTTTGGTATGTACACATGTTGCGTTCAAAAACAAAAACCTGGTATAAAAGGCAGAGAATGAAATTTAAGAAATTCCGGATTTTGGGGAGGGCGCTTATTAGAGGAAATACGGTATATTGGCAAAAACCCGACTGGCTGAGTATCAAGTATTGATCAATACTTGAACCAACTCTTCAGAATTACCGGGCCAATTTGTTGTCATTACACTACGCCTCCACCAGGGCTGGGACGGAAGACAAAAAAAGTCGTAACAAAAATAACCGGACCGGAAGAACCGGAAGAAAAAAATTTTCAAAATCGGAAGTCGGAAGGAAAAAAGTGCTGAAATTGGAAGTCGGAAATCGGAAGGACAAAAAGTGCCGGAAATCGGACCCTAGTATAGAATACCCATTCGGATTGGCTGAAACATAGGATTGGCCAAAGTCCGACTGGTGGAACGCCAAGGCTGATTGAAAAGAAGATTGCCCAAAACCGAATTTGTCCTGAGACGAAGTTTGGCCTAAAAACGATTGGCCAACTCCCCCCCCTTACCCATAATGTTTCATAAACTTTGCATAATCCTACAAATTTCAGGTCGGTCAAACATGAAGGCTCAAGAACTGCCTTGTACAATCAGCATTATTTTATTGCTTTTATTAACTGGTCACACTTTTGGCTATATTCAACCATTTTCCACACATTCTCAGCGTCCATCTACTGCAGCTGTGAGCTGTCCGGCCAAGTGTGAGTGTGAGCAAGCTTCTACTACCACAACTACACCAGGAAATATCAATAATGAGGGCAAGGAGAGTGTTTCCATCTATTGCTACAGAGGAGGTCTTAATGACTCTGATTTCCTGCATATTCTACAGATCATACAGAAGCCTCAAATAGTAAGCATTTCCACCCTAGTATAGAATACCCCCCCAACTTATGCCTTCTAAAACTTAAGTAAAGAGCACCCTGTTCCAGACCCCAGAAAAAGTGCGTAAAACACTTATTAGTCACAACTTCCATACGCTGGCCTACCCCTAAGCCTAAGGGCTAAGCCTGAACTTGTTGTTCCAAAGGGTAGTTACAACGATTTTTAGAAGGTCTTATTTGGGGGGTATTCTATACTAGCGCCGAGAAATCTTATAAATATGGACAGATCGCAACCCTGCCCAAAACCCAAAATTAGACTAAAAATCTAGATCAATAACAAATTTTTAAGTTCAACCTTTGAATGAAATTGCAGGTCCAAGTGCTAGAAATCAAAGCCCCCGCCAGTCGTCCTAACTCATTTCAATGGAACGACAATCTCAATCGGTTCAGCCGCCTCAAAAAACTTATTCTGTCCAACTGCGGAATCCCCGCACTTAGCCAGTCCATACACCTGCCTTCCTTACAGCACCTAGACCTCAGCAACAATCGCATAGACCAACTGCAGATTGGATCTTTCAAAGGGTTGCCCAGTTTGGAGAGTTTGGACATCTCCTCCAACCACATCCAACTACTATCTACTGCAGTTTTCCTCTACTTAAAAAACTTGAAAAGACTTTCCCTCAGTCACAACCAACTGAAAGAACTTCCAGCCAGTTTGCTTAGAGGTCCATCCGCACTGCTGGAATTGCAGTTGGATGGCAACCAATTGAGTGCTAAGCAGTTAAACGAGCTTTTCACAGATCTATCCCACCTAACTCGTCTGGAAATTAATAATTGTGGGCTCAATGATAGTCAGTTGGAGGATTTGCAGCTGGCTAGAGTACCGGAGTTAACGAGATTAGGTATGTGGAATTGTTAATTTGCAATTTAAAATATGTACAGTCAACTCTCGATTTAGTGTCACCTAAAAACTGAAAGATTTCGTCAGCTATAGCTTGAATTTAGGCTTAGTAGACCCCTGATTCAACGCCACCTTACAGTCGACCCCAAAGCTGACATTATACCGAGGGCTGACTGAATATTTTAAGCTCTATAAATTCCTCTACCCAGTGCTGACCATTTTTATATTTCCTTTATCCGAGATTATATTCAATTTTTGTGTAAATAAATTCAGGGCTGTTTGCTTTATTATCTTCTTTTTTCAGCGGATTTGAAAAAAGGTCTTTGAGCGTGGAGGTGGAGGAGGTGAGTGGCTAAAAGGCAGGGCTTCCAACTCAACTTTTCCAAAATCAGACAAATCTTTTAAAAAATCATATTTTGGGACTAAAAGTCAGATTTTCAAGGACTCCTGGTGTTTTTCTGATTAATCAACCCAAATGGTAGCCCTGCTATAAGGGCTAAAATGGCTAAAAATGGCTAAGAAAATCCTGACGGGGGTGACTACAGCCCCGCTAGCCCCATCGTCCCCCCTGTGTACGCCTATGGTCACTGTTGTGAATTTCAAGAGTCTACAGACTAATATAATATCTCTCTTTCGCAACAAAATTTATTATAAAATTGCTTTAATTATAAACCATGATTGTTCCAAACCCTAAAAAAATTACTTTTTAGGAATTGCTTCCAACAATCTGACCACTATACCCAGTACCACAATCCGTGCTTTAGAGCGTCTAAACACTCTAGACCTTAGGCACAACACCATCAGATCCCTAGGACCTTGTGCCTTCTGTGCTTGCAACCTCTCCACAATCCTATTAGGCAACAATCTTTTAGGTCTAACCCCCGACTCTCTTCATCCAGAAGCCTTTGCAGAAACTCACATCACCGAACTAGATATATCTTTTAACTACTTCGACCAATTCGACTCCAAAATGCTAGCTGATGCTCAAGAATCCTTGAAAATTCTGCATCTATCCGGCAATTCTATGCCCAAATTCTATGCCCAACACATTCACACCCTGCCTAGACTGACCCACTTGCACATGGCCGCCAACACAATCAACCACATACCATTCAGGTAATATTTAATTCTACCAGCTAATTTGTGGAAAATGACTGCTAATTTCCTTAAAATGATTTTGTATTTGCATTTTTCTTTAAATTTTTATGTTATTTTTTTTTAAATTTTTGCATTACCGAGTAGCCCAAGATCCCAGCTTTCTAACCAGCTATCAAACTCCGTTTAATCAATTTAGAAATGTAGAGATTTAGGGGTTTCAATGAAGTAAATTTTATTTTTTTTGCACCCCTAATTTTGGTGTAGAGACGTTTCTTCAAAAATGAAACTTTTTTTCATTTTCGAGGAAACTTTTCCAAATTTGAAGCTTGGTCCCCCCTGTTGATTTTTTTCAACTTTTTTTGATTTTTCGAATTTTTACGCATTTATGATTACGCTCAGGCTCAGGGTAGGCCGGCACATGTAAGCACGTACTCAAACCTGTGGTTTAAACATACTTTTTGAACTACAAATTTTTTGCAAAAAAATTAACAGGGGGGAGTAAGGCATGAAAAAAGTTTCATTTTCGAGGAAACGTCTAAGCACCCTAATTTACTACATTTTTAAATTGATTAAACGGAGTTTGAGAGCTTGTTAGAAAGCAGAGATCTCGGGCTACACCATAATGCAAAACATGAAAAAAATTATTTTTTCAAGATTTATTGATAAAAACTATGAAAAATTATTATTCCGTTCCTGATTCAAAATCGTTTTCTTGGCATTGTGTTTTTGACCCGCTTTTTGAAAACTGCTCTCAGGCAACTTACCACTCAAATTGTAGCCAATAAGATGCGCTACAAAATAGCTGGTAGATTTCTTATAGCAATGCTAAAAAGTGGGTCAAAACACAATACCAAAAATTAACTCAAAAATTCAAAGATATGTGCAAATTTCGGCGCTACCGGAGTCTACCCCCAAAGGAAATTTTTTTTGAACTCCTTCAAAACACCATTTTAACTATTTTTAACCATTTCCTACACGTTAAAGGTGTTTTCACACACTTTTCTTTATAAAATGTCAATTTTTGAAAAAATCTTGAATTTTGGTATTTTTAGTTATTTTCGCATAGATCACTATGGTGGGAACAAAGAAAAGCGGACCGAAGTGCAAAAAATGCTACAACTTGCACTACATATATGATTTCTGTTTATTATAACTTAGTAAATCAGATGTTGAGGGTACGCTAACCCCAAAAAGATGGAATTTGAACATAGGGCAGGGCGTTTTGTTTGGGTGTTGTAGGGGGCTTGGTTGGTTAGAGATGCGTGCACTCACTTACCTTAGACATGATTCCGAGCAAGACTCTTGATTATAAAATGCATATAGAGGCTCTTTTTGCCTAGTTCCAGTGACCAAAACAGGGTAGAATACCTTAACAATAGTCATTAACCCTAAAAAAATGGTTAATGGGTTGAAGGAGTTCAAAAAAATTAATTTGGGGAGGGGGGGGGTTGGTTCGGGTGGCTTTTATACTCCGGTAGGGTCCAAATTTCAAATTAGCGGTCATTTTTTAAAGATTTTTTAGAAAACTAAATACCAACCATATCATTTAGTTTGCCCAAGGGCTATGGCTACTTAAAGTTTCTGAACCTGTCCTCAAACCATCTGGACGAATTGCCATCTAATTTGGCAGGCTCGTTGCCCAGCCTGAGTGTGCTAGACCTGTCGTTCAACAAGTTTGAGAGCCTTTCCCCAAATGTGATGACTGGTTTTATAGAAGGTTTGGAACAAGTGTATTTGAACGACAACCCCTGGGATTGCCAGTGCGCAGTCCAAAATTTGCAACAGTACATGCTGCAGAGGTTGAGCTACAGGGAATTGCTGAATTATGAGAGGACGGTGTGTGCGAAACCACCGTTGTTGAAGGGAAGGCCACTGCATAGGGTGCAGAAAATCAATGACTGTGCTGTGCTTTTTGGAGCTAGCTATGGATTGACTCAGGTAAGCAGGAATTTTCAAAAAATATTCAGCTGGTTGCTATGTACAATAGTGCTTTTTTACATTATGGATGTGACAGTAAATAGACAGGAGATTGCTACAAACTTAGCTGGAATTAAAGGCTATATTTAATGATTGAGGACAAAAAATATATACGGTAGAGATAGGGTTATGAAATTTTTCGAAAAGCGCAGAATTTTCCAGAGGATTTCTTCAGAAAATTTTCAAATTCCAACTAAAATTCTAGAAATTTTTTTTGGAAAATTCAAAAATTCAGCAATCCTGGTAAAATCTGTTATGGCTCGCTTACGATGTCGACGTTGGCGTTGGCGTTCTCGTAAGGGGTGTTCACGATGCTAAATTACGCCAACTCCGACATCGTGAACGTCGAGCCATAAAAGATTTCACCAGGATTGCTGAATTCAAGAATTTTCCAATAAATTCTCTAGAATTTTAATTGGAATTTGAAAATTTTCTGAAGAAATCGTCTGGAAAATTCTTCAATTTCTTCGAAAAATTTCATAACCCTAGCTCTACCATATATATATAAATTATCCGTCTAGTTCCAAATCGTTTTTTCGGCAATTTGTTTTTGACCCATTTTTCGAATATTGTGCTCGAAAAATTTGCCATTCATTTTGTAGCTCATTTCACTGTCTGCAAATTGAGTGGTAACTTGCCTAAGAGCAGTCTTCAAAGATTGGCTCAAAAACCACAAACACAATTTTGAATAAGAAGTGGACTATAATGAGAGGTTTTACAGTAGTGGTCAATAAATCAAATTTCTACAGGAGCATTTCAAAATGTTTGTGGGTTCGAGCCCCACCCTGAGCAAGAATCTTTAAAAATAAAGTTGACTCACATAAAAGTTGGTGTACGGCCAGTTCGATATGAAGCCAATTCGATATGGCCAGTTCGATATGAAGCCAATTCGATATGGCCAGTTCGATATGAAGCCAATTCGATATGGCCAGTTCGATATGAAGCCAATTCGATATGGCCAGTTCGATATGAAGCCAATTCGATATGGCCAGTTCGATATGAAGCCAATTCGATATGGCCAGTTCGATATGAAGCCAATCGATATGGCCAGTTCGATATGAAGCCAATTCGATATGGCCAGTTCGATATGAAGCCAATTCGATATGGCCAGTTCGATATGAAGCCAATTCGATATGGCCAGTTCGATATGAAGCCAATTCGATATGGCCAGTTCGATATGAAGCCAATTCGATATGGCCAGTTCGATATGAAGCCAATTCGATATGGCCAGTTCGATATGAAGCCAATTCGATATGGCCAGTTCGATATGAAGCCAATTCGATATGGCCAGTTCGATATGAGGCCAATTCGATATGGCCAGTTCGATATGAAGCCAATTCGATATGGCCAGTTCGATATGAAGCCAATTCGATATGGCCAGTTCGATATGAAGCCAATTCGATATGGCCAGTTCGATATGAAGCCAATTCGATATGGCCAGTTCGATATGAGGCCAATTCGATATGGCCAGTTCGATATGAAGCCAATTCGATATGGCCAGTTCGATATGAAGCCAATTCGATATGGCCAGTTCGATATGAAGCCAATTCGATATGGCCAGTTCGATATGAAGCCAATTCGATATGGCCAGTTCGATATGAAGCCAATTCGATATGGCCAGTTCGATATGAAGCCAATTCGATATGGCCAGTTCGATATGAAGCCAATTCGATATGGCCAGTTCGATATGAAGCCAATTCGATATGGCCAGTTCGATATGAAGCCAATTCGATATGGCCAGTTCGATATGAAGCCAATTCGATATGGCCAGTTCGATATGAAGCCAATTCGATATGGCCAGTTCGATATGAAGCCAATTCGATATGGCCAGTTCGATATGAAGCCAATTCGATATGGCCAGTTCGATATGAAGCCAATTCGATATGGCCAGTTCGATATGAAGCCAATTCGATATGGCCAGTTCGGTATCTTATATAGTATTTGGCATGTGTGGGTGGATGGGTGGGTGGGTAACGCTTTTTTACTTCGAAGGCCAGAACGGGTCGTAGATAGCGAAATCACTTTTGTCGCTAATACCATCGTGTTGCCCAGAATGTCAGCTTTCGTTTTAAAAAAAGAACAGGCGAAAAAAATGAGTTCTAATAGGGGATATACCTATTTTTATGAATGAAGTCATAGCCCTCATTGAAATTTTCCAAATACTATAGAGGCGCCGATAGGCGCCTGTGGTCCCTTGTGGTTTTATAATGGCCAGTTCGATATGGAAAAAATTCAATTTTTTTTTGCTTTTTCGGGTTCCAAAACCTGTTTTACGGACTAATTCGAGCACGCTGAAGATAGTGGTAAAATGCCGTTTTCTCGGGTATGTTTGAGTTTTGGGCAATAATTGGTGCCTGGTAATTGGTACCTGAAATTGATTTCACCAAAATTTTCACCAAAATCAATTATTGTCCAAAACTCAAAAAATAACCGAGAAACGGCATTATACCACTATCAAACCATCTTCAGCATGCTCGAATTAGTCCGTAAAACAGGTTTTGGAACCCGAAAAAGTAAAAAAAATTTGAATTTTTTCCATATCGAACTGGCCATTTTAAAAACCATCTCGAACTGGCCATATCGAATCGGCTTCATATCGAACTGGCCATTTTAAAAACCATCACGAACTGGCCATATCGAATCGGCTTCATATCGAACTGGCCTATCCCCATGAAAGTTACATTATTAGAACTTTGACAGCTCTAAACACTACACTTTTTAGGCCAGTGAACTGCTGCTCCTACTGGCAGCTCTTCTAGTCGCTGCTTTCCTAGTCTCCGTAATCGTCATAATTCTGCTCTACTGTGGCCGTGAGCACAAACAAAAAGCTGTGTACGTGACCAGAGAGCACTCTCGCACCCAGCTGACCACACACCCTCTAGACATTGCTAGTGCTGGAGGCAAGCTAGAACTCCCGAAACTTTCGACCACATTTACAAAAGCTTAATTCTAGGAAGCACAAGCAGTGGCGCTCCCTCATCCCTCACCAGTGAACCTCTGATCACCTCCCCTACCTCACTACTAATACAAAACGGCACAGCTGAGAAGAATGCCAGAAGCAATGGAGTGCACTCCACCCTTCTAGCCACTAATGGCGACGGAGATTTCAAGCCCAGAAGGCAAAAATCCCCGCCACCCCCTGGATCTATGTTTGTGACCTTTTGAGGCAGAAGAAAGTTATAAATACGAGAAATTACGAGTATTATTATTAGTAGTTGTCAATATGCCCAGGATTTATATCATCAGTCAAGCAAAAGCATAATATTAGGTTGTTTTGAAAGTCATGAGAAAAGAAAATTTTCGACCATAAAAATCACATGGTTTTTCTCATGACTTTCCGAACAACCTAATATTATGTGTTTACAGTCAACATTCCTACTTTTTGTTTGATACTCATGTTAATTGTGCAAGCAATACTAGTTTATGGACTAGGCAATACTTTTAGGAAAACGATGTTTGAACAATTTTTGATTTAGCTTTTGAAAATTTCGCTATAATTGTTAGAAAATCACCAACTACCGTATTTCCTCTAATTAACGCACCCCCTTGATTCAAAATCGTGTTTTTGGCATTGCGTTTTTGACCCACTTTTTGATCACTTCTCTCAGGAAAATTACCAACCATTTTGTAGCCAGAAAGATGAGCTATTAAATGGTTGGTAACTTGCCTGAGAGAAGTGATCAAAAAGGGTCAAAAACACAATGCCAAAAACACGATTTTGAATCAAGGGGGTGCGTTAATTAGAGGAAATACGGTACATTCTTTAATATAAATCCGTTAAGAACAGACAAAAAAGTTTCCGAGGGTTGAGCTATACTTTGAAATAGGTGAGTGGTGTAAATGTTCCGGGTGGTCTACTCGAGATGGCTATAACTCAGCTCTTTGCAACTATTAACGGATTCGGTATTAAAATAATAAGAAGAATTAAAAATAAATAAAGTTTTTCACTATTTTTAAGAAAAAAATTAAAAAAATAGTTTCCGTGTAAGACAAAAAAGTTTTAAAAAGCAAAATTCGGCCCGCTGCAGAAAATTGTGAACATGGACTAAAAATATTGCCTAATCTGGTTTCCGTATTTTTTTGCCGGTTTTTAATAATAGTGGCACTATTGAACTAGCTGGAAGTTTTTTGCCCTGATCCACCCGTTGTTTTCTACAAAAATATTTTGCTTTTTTTTAACAAAATTTGAAAAAAGACACTTGAGCCTGTTTTAACTTCCGCCAAAAAGTGTTGGCTGAAGGCGAAAAACCCCAGTAGTGCAATAAGGACATAATTTTTTCGGAGAAAATTATGGTGAAAAAATGCGCAATTTTGTTGTAGCAATGTAAAAATCTATAAACGCTCAATTTTTTTTGTATTTTCATGTGGCAATATGCAGGGTTAGTCAAAAAACTGCCTTATTTTCGAAAAACACTTTCAATCAGTTTCTAAAAGCAATTTTGTAACGTAACTCATATTTTATCTACTCGAGCTGCAATGTTTTTTCATAGAACGGTGTAATTGAGGGCCGGAGTACAGATTCCCGTGGGCTCGAAAATCGGTTTCAACCTCGTTAGTGTGCGATTTAAACACTTTTACGTATAGAACAGGTTAAAGAATGACTGGGAAAGCAATTTCAGACAAAAAATTTTGACCGAAAATCGACTTTTTGGCAGTTCTGGAGGGTACTTGGATACCGTATTTCCTCTAGAGCCCCCTTTTTTGGCTAGAACTTCAGACTTAGGGCCATTTTTGATTGACAATTTCAAAATTTTTGGGCATCCAAAAAATAAAGCCCCCGGGGGCTCTATTAGAGAAAATACGGTACCTTATTTGGTGGTTTCTACCGCCTTTTTCTTCACTGGACATGGCAAAAAAGTTTGGGAATGCATTTTCTGATCAAGAGTCTTGCTCGAAATTATGTCTAAGGTAAGTGAGTGCGCACATCTCTAACCCATCAAGCCTGCTGCACCCCCGAAGGGCCTTGTTGGCTCGGGGTTGAGATGCGCACACCCACATACCTTAGACACAAATCACTCGAAAGTGACCATAATGAACAAAAAATGTATGCATACTAGAGTTTTTTTTATGCGGTGGGTCCAAGTTAGCGAAACTATGTTCAAAGTGTGTCTTTTTGCTCTTTTTGAAAAAAATTATACCTTGGTCCCCAAGGCAAAATATGCAAAAAAAATTTTCTGAAAGTGCTAGAAAGTGTCTTCCCACTCATTTTTCGTCGCTTTTTCACGTTAAAAGTAGCTAAAACGGCTTTAGGACATCATTTTGGCCATTTTTGGGACAGGGGGGATTCGGTACTTTAGCCTGTTAGAGACCCAGCATGAATTCTGGTACAGTCGACTCTCGATACAACGAACCCCCAGAAAGTTCGTTCACGCCTAGGGTCTGACACTTTTTTAGCCCGCTTTTTGAAGCCTTTTGCCAGTTGTCTTTGGCTGATGTAGTCGAAAACATCGCAAGGATTTCGATTTTACCAATCGTTTCTGAAAATCGCAATAGTTTTGCCGAAAAAGACCCGCGCCTCTCGATATAACGAGCACTTATTTTCAGAAAAGGTGTCCTTTGTATCGAGACCCGCGGGTCTTTTCGGCAAAACTATTGCGATATTCAGAAACGATTGGTAAAATCGGAATCCTTGCGATGTTTTGGACTAGACTGGCCGAAGACAACTGGCAAAAGGCTTCTAAAAGCGGGCTAAAAAAGTGTCAGACCCTAGGCGGGAACGAACTTTTTGGGGGTTCGTTGTATCGAGAGTCGACTGTATAGAAAAAGTGCAATTTCTCTACGCCTCTTCTCAAACCCAGCAACAGGCAGAACAGGAAAAACTATGTAACGTGAGTCGGACAATTTATGGTTGGAGATAGGGTTGTCGAAATGTCGAGTGAAAAATGTTCGACGTGTCGTGTCGAATGTCGATATGTCGTAAAATTCCACATTTCGACAGGAAATGTCTAAGTCGACATGTCGTGTCGACAACCCTAGTTGGAGGATATAAATAATACACGGCGAAATTTTCGACAAGTTTGAAAAAATCGGTTCACGTAAGCTAATTTTTCAAAGATGAAGTGATTTTTTTGACTAAACCTGCACATTATTTTTCGTAAATTTTAAAATCACAATAAATAAAAAATTATGGTTTGTTTGTGTTTATATTTTTTTAAGAATTGTATTGCCCAACAATTTTTTTGCAAACAATAGTTGTAAAACTGTGAAGGAGGTAAGCAAAACAACAGATGCAGAGCACGAACATGTCAAAGAAAAAAATGACCTTGGGTTGAGTGAAAAGGATATAGCCACCACTTTTGTGCTACCAACCAATTTAGGAGGGTAATGAGACGAAGAAAATGTGGAGTAAGATGTTTTACAAAAAACAAAATAATAAAACATGCTTAAGCTGCTCAAATTTGCGCTTTTAGTTAAAAGTAGGGCACTTATTTAGTTGGGGGTGTCATTTTTTAATTTTTCGTAAATCATTCCTAAGTGATTTTTATACGCTAAAAACGATAAAAAGCTGTTTTCCGACACTTCTTTATATAAAAAAGTCGTTTTTTTTTTAAATAAATTTTTTCGACCAAAATCGACTTTTTGCCTTGGGGGACCAAGGTTAGCCACCTTAAAAACGTCAAAGCTAGATGCTAAAAGATGGAATTTGAACATAGTTTTGTGTGATGCGATTGTGCGCATCTCAACCCCAAGCCACCAAGCCCCTTGCGCCCCGAAGAGAACTATAAAAGTACCAGTTTTTCTAAGTAATCTCGTGGACATTCTCATTTACAAGTTAACACCCGAATTAATGCCAGAGAGAAGGGCTACATTTTGCGTATGAGGTTGTGAATGACCATGTCTGCAAATTTTACTAAAAAAACCTAAATTTTAGAAAATTTCTGGAATCCTGGATTATTTTTCAGAACTTTCGTTTTTCTAGTAAAATTTGCAGACATGGTCATAGACAAACCAGGTATAGCAAGCCCTGCTTTCTAGCGTTAATTTAAGCATTAATTTGTAAATGATAATATCCACGAGATTACTTTGAAGAACTGTATGTAGCAACCTAATTAATCAAAGGGAGGGGGGGTTTTTTTTCGTTTTTTTCGTTTTTTTTCGACTAATTTTTTATTCCTATGTCTCATTCTTTTAAATTCTTTCTTTCTAAATTCACATATTTTTCTTTAGATCGCAGTTCTGCCATTAAACTTACTGATGAAGTCAACCAAAAATAGGAATATAGGCAGGAGAAGAGCAAGAAAAATTCTTAAGGATGGGATTGAAAGAGGGGAGTCTGAAGGGGTTAGGCGTCGAAATGTCGTCGATGATCTGACAAATCAAAACACGTGATATCATGTTTTTTTCGAATGAAATGGAACTCTAAAAGTGGCAAATGTATCTAAATGTCACCATAGACCACCATATTTGATCGAAAATAGACATGGGCACGGGCCCTAGAAGTTTGACCATGTCTGATTGACAACTGGTGTTGAGATGCAAATAAAACTTCTCCCGAATAAAAAGTTGAATTAGGAAAATCAATATCGGTACAGTCGAACCTCGATATAACGACACCCTCGATATAACGACACCCAGAAATTGACCAATTTGGTCAGCTTTGACTAAAATCTAGTCAAATGAACTGTCGATATAACGACACCCTTAAGCCGGTCCCTTGAGGTGTCGTTGTATCGAGGTTCGACTGTAATTCATACATCAGATCGTTGACCTTGTATACACCGTAAACAATTGGCTTGGTACAATCAGCCGCCACGAATGTCTTTTTCCAAATCTTTTTGAGTTGCTATACTATCTGGCTATTAATTTCCATTTATAGATGCTAAAAAACTAAACATGTAAAAAAATACGTATCAGAAAAAATTATTGGAAGAAATGTGTATGCTCAGTGAGATTCGAACCATTGGGGCCAGAAAATGTTACAATGCCCCCCCTTTAAATATCTTTTTAAATTTATTTTGTCTCGATCAGATTTATATAAATAAAGGAGATTCAGGGCAACAAAATGATATCCAAAATGCAGAATAATTTTAGGAAAACGTGTCCTTTGATATGACGCCGTGAGACTTTGTTCTAGCGAGGGAACAAAAGACGAGGCTATCGCATTCAGCCAGCCGATTTTAAAGCATTCAGGAAAAGAACCCGAAGATCATTTTAAGTGCTGAATCCAGATATGATTCAGCATGCAATGAATAGCTATAGAAGCCGTCTCTACCTATGCGTCAACACCTATATCCAGAAATATATCCAGATGCTTACCGATCAAGAAAAATGGACGTTTGTCGAGATTTTTATCGAAGAAGGAAGAAACTACACGGCTTTCAAGCGTCAAATCCAAAGAGAAAGAGGGCGCCATGCAAGGATGCCTCCGGCAAGCACAATTAGAGACTGGCTAAGCAAACTCCTAGCAAGACTCTGTTCAGAATTTGAATAAAAATGTATTGAAAATTACGTGTGTTCTTAAAATGGTCATATCTTTTCATACTTTTACATTTTGTACTGCTCTTTTCCGCAAACAAAACGGCAAAGCACTAGCTTTCGAATGAAATATTATGTGTCATATTAAGTAATGAAAATCGACGAGCAAAACGCAAAATTAATCGACGGATTCGGCCTGGACAAACTGTATTAAAAATAATATTTTTGCACCGTTCACTTTCTAGGAGTCTTCTCTTGGGAGACAAGAAATCATAAAAGATACCGTATTATCTCTAATAAGCGCCCCGGGGCGCTTATTTTTCAACCCTCCGAAAATCGGAAAAATTTTGGGTCGATCTCGAAACTTTTGGGTGCACAACCAAAATCCAAAAAGCGGAATCGGTAGGGCTCGTGGGAGTTAAGAAAACGCAAAAAACAGCTCTGCAAAATATTTGCTCTGCCCCGAGATACAGATCCTCAAAGTAGAGGGGGGGCGCTTATTAGAGATAATACGGTATGAGCAAAAAAAAATAGTTACACAATAATAGCAAACCCTGTGAAAGTTTTGAAAAATTTCAAATTACTTAGGTGTCAATTTTTTGGCAACTTGATAGTTGGCCTTTTTTCCTGTTTTTTTAACAATATTTTACTTATAAACCCGTGCATTACTTAAGAAGTTTGTCAAGTGTGTCTAAATTACAGCAAAAAATTAACCAACCAGTCCCAAACTGAAGTAGTTGAAGAAAAAGTCGGGTCGGTCGACATTTTTGAGGTTTTCGGAGCTTGAGCCACGTTGTATGAGCATTTTTTCATCAGATTTATAGAATATCTTGGCTGGAGCACCCAGTGCAGACAGAACACTCTGAGTTTGTTTCTTTTAAAAACAAATTCGATTTTTAAGATAAAAATTACTTGTTCTGTATCTCCAAAACGTATAAATCTCTCCACTCTAGTCATTTCCGAAGTCTTGCGTGCAGCTGACACTGAATCATCTAAAAAGACAATTTTTTTCATGATCTTTGTTGAGAACTTGGGGGATCTTTGGGCTTTTGTTCGGTACCAAACACTCACAATAAGGTTTATCAGAACATGACAGAAAATAACAGAGAAAAATCACTAATATTTCCAACAAAAATTCTCATTTATTCGATATCTCCATATGCTTGCGCGCAACACTTCTGCCTTGGACTTCGATGCATCTTCTTAAGCGGCGTTCATAAAAACTGATTTATCGATGAAGCATGTCTCATGGCAAGAATCCTTTGCTTGAGCTCCTCCAGATTGGCCGGTTACGTCCGATAGCATTGCTCATCCACCCCCAGAGAAAGAAGTCGCACGGCGTCAGATCAGGCGAGTAAGGCGGCCACGGCATGTTTGCTGACATTCTTCCCATCGAACGGCCAGACAAGTTTAAGGACCCATCTGAAACGTTTTTCTCTCAGTGCGGTGATTGGTTGCTTCTCAGAATGGCATGCACAACTACAGTTCATCGGCTCTCGAATCCTGGTGCGCTATGTGAGTTCTTTTTTTTTTTTGAATAATTTTCGTTTATTCCTAATTCAGGTTGAAGTAGTCGTCTTTATCAAGTAGTTTCCAAGTTCAACATCCGAAATTTCGCCAAGTTAATTTTTTTGAATTGGGTCGAGCGAGGTGATTTCTTGCTGTTGTATCATTGTGATTGTAGTCTGTTCTGTTCAGATAACAGGGAGTATCGTCATCAAGTGCGGCGACGTGGACAAAGTCAATCAAGAGGGGCATACTAGATTTCTCCGTGAATGGGATGTTTGCTCCTCGGTGCGGTGGCATGCTTGGTAGCTTCTTAGTGCGCGACGTGGTCGTTTCTCAGTGCAGAGCTTAGTCGCTTTTCAATGTGGGCATGTTTTCTTCTCAGTGAGAGGTCTTGCTTTTCTTCTCAATGCAGGGGCATTGCCACTTATAAATGTGGGCTTATTCGCTTTTTAGTGCGGCAACTGGTCGCTTTTCAGTGCACGGGCATAATTCTTCTTCAGTGCACGGCTTGGTTGCTTTTAAATGCGGGGCTTGTTTTCTTCTCAGTGCAGGGCTCAGTTGCTTTTCAATGCGGGAGGAGTGTTTTTTCTCAATGCGAAGCGTGTTTTCTTCTCAGTTGCTTCTAAATGCGGGCATTACCACTTATCAATGCGGGCTTATTTACTTTTCAGTGCGTGGATTGGTCACTCCTCAGTGCAGGGGCATGGTTTTTGCTGCTTTGGAGCTGAGATGTGAATTTTTTTAAACAAATTTAGTTTTTTTTAATTTTTAAGCTTAGACATAGCAATATGCGCAGGTTTGCCTAGATTACGTGAAGAGGAAATTAAAAGTGTGTCCTTTAATAATAACACTGATATTCAAAAAAATTACAAAAATTTGACAGCTGAAAACTTTCCAATTAGCAAGTCCCGACAATTTTGCTCAGAAAATTTTCCATTGAACAACCCTAAAATTACTAACCTTCACTCAGAAAAACCACTCTCAGGCCTGCAATTTTGCCTTCCTCGTTGATCGACTCAATTCCAATCAGTGATATATTGCCGCAGTGCACCGACACTGGCACTTCTGGGATCCTTGAACATAAAAATAGTTGAATGCACCAAGATCTTTTAATTTGCCAATGAAAAACCTCATTTCGTTGGGAGAACTGCCACAGAAGATGGTCATTCTCTCAAGCAGCGGTAGTGAGGAGTTGGAAAAGTTGAGGGAGCTTAAGCCATGCGCATAACTAGGCTGGATGGTTGATGATGGCTCTTTGGCTGGGAATGAGAAGGATACGCCCCGCCAGTGCAGCAAATACATCTTTTGTTTTTCGTCATAGACTGAACATTTTCACATTACATATCAAGAGTAGAGGTGATGACGGGACGGGATCCCGATCCCGCCCGATCCGATTTTGGTCCAAAATCGCGTTCCGAAATCCCGCCCGACCATTTCATGAAATCCCGATCCCTATCCCGAAAATCGTCAAATCCCGACACAATTTTTTATAGCATTTTCATCAATTATTCATTATTTGTTTGATGAATTCTGCTGCATTGTTTCCGCTTTTGTACGTTGATGCGCTCTTTATCTTTTTGCATTTTCAGATGAGTGTTATTTGGAGCATCGATCTTTTTGCAAAGCTGTCGACTACTGAAGCAAAATGTGGAGTGTGCGGCAATGTCATCAAGATGTCGGGCGGTAGCACCGCCCAATTGAATGTTTGCTTACAAAGTGATGTTCATTGTTGTGAAAAGCGTGAATAAATGATTTTTTAAATAGCTGCGTGTGTGTGTGGGGTAAAAGAAAGGTTGTTAAAGGCTACTGAGTGCAGAAATGATGCGACTAGTGGTAATTTTCCGCTTAGATTTGATATTAGCCAAATTCCGAAATTTGTTCGGGATCCCGACGGGATCCCGAATTTTATTTTGAAAAGTTCCGATCCCGACCCCGAAATATTTTTGGCCGAGAATCCCGTCCCGAACCCCGCCCCATCACCTCTAATCAAGAGTTTTGGCTGAGGTTTTTTTTTGAAAAACTAGGTAAATGGACGTTTCCGGTTTTTTTCACACGAAAAAAAAACAACCGCAAAAAGTGATTTTTTTCACAAAAGTAGCTTTAGTCCCCCCTATTGTTTTGAAACCTTGCCTTCTTATTGACGTTTTCAAAACAACAGGGGGACCAAGGCCATTTTTTTCAAAAATCACTTTTTGCCGTTGCGGTTTTTTTTTCAAATGAAAAAAAACCGGAAACGTTAACGCACCAAAAATTACCTCCAGGATGAGTAGCTCCAAAACAATTTTCCACTTTGCTAACATTGGCTTCTTCAGACGGCGAAGAGAACACTGTGTTGCTGTAATAATGTCTATTGTAATGACAACGTTTGAAAGAACCTTTTTTTATGCACGATGCCCAATTAATTGTTTCGCCTTAATAAAAATTCGACCCTCCAAAGTAATGGGCAAACCTTTTTCTTCGCGTAAAAATACTTTCTTTGCCATAAATTTTTTTCTTGCTGTGAAACGATTTTTCATGGCAAAATAAATGTAACTATTTTAATTTTTCTGATCACCGGGGTTATTATGGACTAGGGGTGAATTTTTCACAAGCAGGGGGGATTACAGGGGAAAGATCGTAAGAAATTTTCACGAAAGGGTTTCACGGGAGGGGTGGGGGCATGACGGATCGTCAGAAACAAAGCGCAAGGGCACGGGCCGGTGGAAAATATCCCGGGGTCTGAAAAAAAGCCTTTGTTTTTTTGTTACAATCATTTTTATAAGCTTACAGCAGTGCTCGTAAAAAATGGAACACAAATTTTCAGCGACAATTTTTCTAAAAAAAGTATATAGTTTTGCTCCATTTGATTTGAAACTGTAATTTGTTTAGTGACAGTTTTGTAGGAATTTTCTCCCTCTTTCTTATGGCTGTAACAGTTTTAGAAATTAGAAAAAAAATTTATCTGCGAAATATTCCATTTTACGAGAGAGTGCATATTTAGGGTATTGGACGTTTGACCGCCCACTACATTGACCGCCAGCATATCAAGACCCATTTTCAGATCTGAATTTTTTTAAGTTTTGGTACCAAATTGTAGCCCCAAATGTCAGCTACATTTGGGTACTGAAACTTCTAAAAAAACTAAAAAATTTTAGGTTTAAACTTTAAAAGGCGCTCACTCGGTGATTTCTGACACCGTTTTTATCATTTCGGTAGGTGAAGCTTTTCTTTTCGATTATTCTATAAATGTAAAAGTGTTGATTTCTAGTCAAAATAATAGTGAATCTAAAGAAACTAGTTGTTTGACCGCATAAACAGTGGCTTTTTGGGTCTTGATACGCTGGCGGTCCATTTAGTGGGCGGTCAAACGTGCAGTACCCTAAATATGCACTCTCTCGTAAAATGGAATATTTCGCAGAAAATTTTTTTTATAATTTCTAAAAATGTTACAGCCATAAGAAAGAGAAAGAAAATTCCTACAAAACTGTCAAAATCAAACGGAGCAAAAATATATACTTCTTTAGAAAAATTGTCGCTGAAAATTTGTGTTCCATTTTTTACGAGCGCTACTGTATCAAAAAAGTTATTACCAGTAATGCAGAGTGACGTTTTTGAAGTCAAACACTTCAATCAACTAAAAAATAATACTTTCCAAATTAGTCTTGAGCCATGAAAATCGAACCTTAAGTATCTGAGCTTTCGGTTCAAAATACAGCCGAATGCCATCGTTTTTGAGAGTGATAGTTATATCTTTTTCAAATGGCTCCTGAAACTAAATTTTAGGCCCTATTCCACAATGGGTACCATTTTTCGCCTTGGTCCCCTGTTGTTTTTCACCATTTTTTATTCAAATTTTTGTTGTGGTAAATGTGTTAAGAACAATTCTTGAAGAGGGTATTCCGCTTCGTGTTCATACGAATGAATCCGAAGGCTTCTGGGCGCATGTGAAACATAAAGTAAAGCGGCTATGGAACAAGCGATAAATTGCTGGCATCTTACATCAAAGAAGCAGTTTTCCGTCAAAATTGTCGAGCGAAAAAATGGAATTATCTCAAAAAGTTTTTCGAACAAATTAGAAAGATATATAAATAATGTTGCATTTGTTTTGAAAAAAAATTTGAATAAAAAAATGGTGAAAAACAACAGGGGGACCAAGGCAAAAATGGTGAAAAACAACAGGGGGACCAAGGCAAAAATGGTGAAAAACAACAGGGGGACCAAGGCAAAAATGGTGAAAAACAACAGGGGCACCAAGGCAAAAATGGTGAAAAACAACAGGGGGACCAAGGCAAAAATGGTGAAAAACAACAGGGGGACCAAGGCAAAAAATGGTGAAAAACAACAGGGGGACCAAGGCAAAAATGGTGAAAAACACAGGGGGACCAAGGCAAAAATGGTGAAAAACAACAGGGGGACCAAGGCAAAAATGGTGAAAAACAACAGGGGGACCAAGGCAAAAATGGTGAAAAACAACAGGGGCACCAAGGCAAAAATGGTGAAAAACAACAGGGGGCACCAAGGCAAAAATGGTGAAAAACAACAGGGGGACCAAGGCAAAAATGGTGAAAAACAACAGGGGGCACCAAGGCAAAAATGGTGAAAAACAACAGGGGGACCAAGGCAAAAATGGTGAAAAACAACAGGGGGACCAAGGCAAAAATGGTGAAAAACAACAGGGGGACCAAGGCAAAAATGGTGAAAAACAACAGGGGGACCAAGGCAAAAATGGTGAAAAACAACAGGGGGACCAAGGCAAAAATGGTGAAAAACAACAGGGGGACCAAGGCAAAAATGGTGAAAAACAACAGGGGGACCAAGGCAAAAAATGGTGAAAAACAACAGGGGGACCAAGGCAAAAATGGTGAAAAACAACAGGGGGACCAAGGCAAAAATGGTGAAAAACAACAGGGGGACCTAGGCAAAAATGGTGAAAAACAACAGGGGGACCAAGGCAAAAATGGTGAAAAACAACAGGGGGACCTAGGCAAAAAATGGTGAAAAACAACAGGGGGACCAAGGCAAAAATGGTGAAAAACAACAGGGGGACCAAGGCAAAAATGGTGAAAAACAACAGGGGGACCAAGGCAAAAATGGTGAAAAACAACAGGGGGACCAAGGCAAAAATGGTGAAAAACAACAGGGGGACCTAGGCAAAAATGGTGAAAAACAACAGGGGGACCTAGGCAAAAATGGTGAAAAACAACAGGGGGACCAAGGCAAAAATGGTGAAAAACAACAGGGGGCACCAAGGCAAAAATGGTGAAAAACAACAGGGGGCACCAAGGCAAAAAATGGTGAAAAACAACAGGGGGCACCAAGGCAAAAATGGTGAAAAACAACAGGGGGCAAGGCAAAAATGGTGAAAAACAACAGGGGGCACCAAGGCAAAAATGGTGAAAAACAACAGGGGCACCAAGGCAAAAATGGTGAAAAACAACAGGGGCACCAAGGCAAAAATGGTGAAAAACAACAGGGGCACCAAGGCAAAAATGGTGAAAAACAACAGGGGCACCAAGGCAAAAAATGGTGAAAAACAACAGGGGGGACCAAGGCAAAAAATGGTACCCATTGTGGAATAGGGCCAAATTTTAAATCACTAAGCGTTAAATACTTGAAACAACCTTATTGCAATAGACCAACTCGACATTCTTAATTATTCTAGAAGCGTTTTGTAGCGCTACAATCACTTGGTTAATAGGTGTTCCTAGCAACAGTTCTAGATGGTCATTTTTAAGACAGTTTTCAGGCAAAACTTCGAACTCCAAAACTGTCATTGTAGATTTTCTAAAAATAATGTGGTTAAGTCAGGCCTTCAGTCAGTCAAGTTAGGCCTTCAAGCATTGTTTCATGCTAGGCCCGACTGCCTTTATCACAATTACCGTATTTCCTCTAATAGCTCCCCCTGCTCTAATAACCTCCGCCCCCCCCCCTCCTCAACTTTGAGGACCTATATCTCAGCCTAGAGTCAATAATTTGCAAAGCTGTTTATTGCGTTTTCTTAACTCCCACGAGCTATACCGATTCCGCTTTTTCGATTTTAAATTTTCACCCAAAAATCTCGAGATTGACCTCAAATTTTTCCGATTTTCGGGCATCCAAAAAATAACTCCCCGGGGGAGCTATTAGAGGAAATACGGTATTAAAAGTTTTGGATATTATTTCCTATCTCTTGCAAATCTCCTTTGCTGGCTGAGAAAACCAAATATTTTGCAGTTTCTCTCTTAGACTCTAAAACTACGGCAATGTTTTGTGTACAGCATAGCGAACTTTGTGTTTTTTCTCAATAAACTGCAAAACAGTCACCGTTTTTGATATTTATCTTTATATATCAATTTTTCGTGTTCTTTTTGTCTGTGTATTCAGATTTTTTCATCTTTCCAGCAAAAAAGTGGATTTTTAAGGCCTTCAAAAATAGGTGCAAAATTGAGGATTGAGAAAGCACAGCCGATTCTGGCTGTTTATGATGGCAAACCTTGATACTTTTAAGGCAGAAAGCAAAAAATAAAATTTGTAATAAAACCTTGTAGAAAAAATTTGAAAAGTTTACATGGGTCGAAAAGACCCACTTACAAGGGAACCAATCGAACTGTACGATTCAATTCGAAAATTCTGACATTGCCATCTTGTAGAGCATAGTCGATTTACTAGATAGAATTTAAATAGTTTTTGCTGACAGACAGAAAAAATCGAATCTGGGGACTCGAGAAACTTGTCAACAGAGACCAAAATTGCCTTGGTCCCCCCTGTGGATTTTCGAAAACATATTTTCTACAGTCAAGTCTTTATATAATTACACTCCAAAAGTTCAATCCCCAGCTGAGCCATCAACATACCGGCTCAAAATAGTGTCAGACCCTACTAGTGATCGAACTTTCAGGGGTGTCACCATATCAAAAATAGATTACAAACAAATATGTTTTTAAGAATCCACAGGGGGGACCAAGGCAGTTTGCGCCTCGATGTTTCTCGAGTCCCCGGATTCGATTTTTTCTGTCTGTTATCAAAAAATGTTAAAATTCTATATAGTAAATCGACTGTACTCTACAAAATGACATTGTCAGAATTTTCGAAGCGAATCGTACAGTTCGATCGGTTCCCTTGTTATTAGTTTGCGGGTTAAAAACTTTTTTATCGTGACCTAGGAATGAGGTCGGTTTAGTCCATTCAAAATAGCATTTTCTAAAGACTTTTTTGGTCTTAAAACATTTATATCAAAAACACTAAAAAAGCTTTAAAATTAAGCGTAAAAGTAGGCTTTCGATAAAGCAATTTTTATTGTATCGATTTTATTCTACTAAAAATAATATATTTTGACACATTTTCAGACAAAAAGAAAAACAACAAAAAACACGTGACATGTTTTTCATATTTTCAGTCAGTTATAGCCTATGTAATTATTGTTTGACTGACTAAACTGGGTTTATAAAGCAAAAATAGCGAAAAATAGCTATCTCAAACTGATTAATGCCATTTGATCATATCAAGACGTAAAATTGACAAAATTAAAAGCATCTTTAAAAGTGTGTTTTGAATGTGGAGTAGCTATACAAAGCTTGGCGTTTCGCCCACTTTTTCATATCTTTCGAAGCTTTCTTTTTGTTTGCATAAAAAAATTGTTCGCTTCTGTGTAAATGTCCCAGCCGTTCTTTTGTAATAAGACAAAAGATTTGTATTTTGAGAAAAAAAATTTGCTGTGACGTAAACTGTCTGTTTTGGAATTCAAAACTTTTTTTTTCGATTTTAAAAATTATTATTTTCTATATATTTAAGAATTCGAGAACTAGTTACGGTCTTTTCAATAATACAGCGCTTAAGTTTTTTTCGATAGAGTAGTTATTATCAAAAAATAGTAGTAAACTTTTATCTCTGCCGTGTTAGCGGATCTCACGCCAATGGAATGTTTTCTCTGGTGGTCCATCAAACACCAATAATTTTGATGGCTGAATTCCTGAGAGAAATCATGCATGCCTACCTAGAGCCGTCTGAAAAGACTATTCATCAGAGCCTATGAATACTGTCTAGTGATCGGATAAAGAATTAGGGCGCTACTGGAATATACCATTACAACCCCCTCATCCCCCAAATCAAGTTTTTTAGAAGTAGTCAAAAACCATTTTTGAGTAGGAATTTTGCCATAAAAGACTAGAAAAGCAATTTTAAGAGGGACAAAAGGCCGTATAGGGAGGGGAAGGGACAAAATAGAGGCCACTTTAGAGGGCCACTTCAGGGCCCTTTTAGAAGGTCCACTGGCAAAAAAGATAAAGATGTTGAATACAGTTTTGAATACTAGGGCCTACCGCATATAAAAACTCTCAACTTTTTTTATGCATCCAGAGTCACTTTCGAGTGATTTGTGTCTAAGGTATGTGGGTGTGCGCATCTCAACCTCTAGCCTCCTTCATGCATCCAGAGTCACTTTCAGTGATTTGTGTCTGAGGTATGTGGTGTGCGCATCTCAACCTCTAGCCTCCTTCATGCATCCAGAGTCACTTTCGAGTGATTTGTGTCTGAGGTATGTGGTGTGCGCATCTCAACCTCTAGCCTCCTTCATGCATCCAGAGTCACTTTCAGTGATTTGTGTCTGAGGTATGTGGGTGTGCGCATCTCAACCTCTAGCCTCCTTCATGCATCCAGAGTCACTTTCGAGTGATTTGTGTCTGAGGTATGGGTGTGCGCATCTCAACCTCTAGCCTCCTTCATGCATCCAGAGTCACTTTCGAGTGATTTGTGTCTGAGGTATGTGGGTGTGCGCATCTCAACCTCTAGCCTCCTTCATGCATCCAGAGTCACTTTCGAGTGATTTGTGTCTGAGGTATGTGGGTGTGCGCATCTAAACTCCATGCCCCCTTTATGCATCAGAGTCACTTTCAGTGATTTGTGTCTGAGGTATGGGTGTGTGCATCTCAACCTCTAGCCTCCTTCATGCATCAGAGTCACTTTCGAGTGATTTGTGTCTGAGGTATGTGGGTGTGCGCATCTAAACTCCATGCCCCTTTATGCATCCAGAGTCACTTTCGAGTGATTTGTGTCTGAGGTATGTGGTGTGCGCATCTCAACCTCTAGCCTCCTTCATGCATCCAGAGTCACTTTCAGTGATTTGTGTCTGAGGTATGTGGGTGTGCGCATCTAAACTCCATGCCCCCTTTATGCATCCAGAGTCACTTTCGAGTAATTTGTGTCTAAGGTATGTGGGTGTGCGCATCTAAACTCCATGCCCCCTTTATGCATCCAGAGTCACTTTCGAGTGATTTGTGTCTGAGGTATGTGGGTGTGCGCCAAGCTCCTTGCGCCCCCGAAAGGAACTATAAAAGTACCAGTTTTTCTAAGTAATCTCGTGGACATTCTCATTTACAAGTTAACACCCTAATTGATGCCATAGAGAAGGGCTACATTTTGCGTACGAGGTTGTGAATGATCATGTCTGCAAATTTCACTAAAAAACATAAATTTTCGAAAATTTCTGGAATCCTGGATTATTTTTCAGAACTTTGGTTCTTTTAGTAAAATTTGCAGACATGGTCATAGACAACTTTGCACTCAAAATGTAGCCCTGCTTTCTAGCGTTAATTTAAGCATTAATTTGTAAATGATAATATCCTTGTGATTACTTTGAAAGACTGTATGTAGCAACCTAATTAATCAAAGGTGGGGGTAGGGGCGATCGGTAACATTTTCTGGCCCGAATGTTTCAAATCCCTATAAGAGCATGCATACTTTTTCGACTAATTTTAGTAGCGTCAGAATTAATATAAAAAAAATTACTATCACAGTTGCTAAAGCGCCGGCGGTGCCCCGGGAAAAAATGTCGATGGTGTCAAATGTTTCAAATCAAAAGTTATTGTCACGTTTAGTACCATTTCATTTGATAATAACTCCTCTATATAGTAGAAAAAATCTCGGAAGAAAATGGAGAAGGAAATGTTTCATGTTTTCGGCTACATTAATATTTTTCGCAAATTAAAAAAAAATTTCCAGCTCTATGGGTGCCAAAAGCAGAGAGTCTTGCTCTTCTTCGGACGATCAGCCTGAGGCAACTACTTCTGTTGTTAGTTTATTTACAAATATACTATTTAAAACATAAATTTCCAATTTAAGACCCAATCTAATGTGACCACAAAACGGAGTACTGTGGCGCTTTACAGTGATGAACTAAGACTTAGCATCATTGAAGAAGTCTTTAAACGTCCTATTCTTTGGGACAATTCTGAGTTTAACGTAAAAACTTTAAAGGTTTGAAAAATCCTTAGTAGTGTTTTCTATCACTTCCTTTTACCGCTTTAATGAACTGCGGTGAGCCCGCCTAACTAGTAGTACCGTATCTTATATAGTATTTGGCATGTGTGGGTGGATGGGTAGGTGGGTAACACTTTTTTACTTCGAAGGCCAGAACGGGTCGTAGATAGCGAAATCACTTTTGTCGCTAATACCATCGTGTTCCCAGAATGTCAGCTTTCGTTTTAAAAAAAGAACAGGCGAAAAAAATGAGTTCTAATAGGGGATATACCTAATTTTATGAATGAAGTCATAGCCCCTCATTAAAATACTATAGAGGCGACGATAGGCGCCTATGGTCCCTTGTTTATAATAGAAGGTTCTCCGATTTAAAAACGTGTTCTTGTATTGCATTTTACCCATTTTTAAAACTGCTCTTAGGCAACTCACCAATGAATATGTAGCTCATCTCACTAGCTACAAAACGGCTGGTAACTTGCATGAGAGCAGTCTTAAAAAAATAGATAAAAATGCAATGTCAAGAACACGGTTTTGAATCGGAGGGGGGGCCTTTTATTAGAATAAATACGGTAAGCTGTTTTTAATATCAGATTGTGGAAAAAAGTTTAATGAAAAAAGGACATGCTCGTCGCCGATGGGAATACAGTCAAACTTTGTCTTAACGAACCTCCAACTTAACAAACTTTGAATTTAGTTCGGTTGGTTTGAAGTAAAACCTAGAATGTCTTACCCCCAACTTAACGAACTACCGTTTTAACGAAACCTCCAACTTAACGATACTTTTTTTTTAAATTTGCAAATAAGTTTACCCTCGACTTGACGAAATTTTCAGTTAAACCTCGTCTTAACGAAACATCTGGCGACCGGACAACAATTTCGTTAAGTTGGGGGTTTCGCTACAACAGCGCCTTCGGCTCTCGAAACATCCTGTACGATTTCAGCAAGCGAAAGAGCACCACCTGAAAAAAATTATGTTTTTGAGGTACATACGCGTGCATAGGAACAGCATTAATATAAACATACACGTAACTACCAATTCATCTACACCAAGGAAGTCAAGCATTGTCGCCTCAGAGTCCGTCTCACTACGCTGTTGAGAGAGGCTTGTTTTGGAAATCGTTCCCCCAATAAAACGATGGCGATGAAGAGTAAGCCTATTTATTGCTTGTCGTGTGTACGTTTATCTTGGTAAGCTGGGAACATGCGTAGAAGAAGTAAGCGCTGGCGATGATAAAGCCATGGACGGGTTTTTGGATGCTTGGTCATACCTTGGGTTCAACTCAGTAACTGAAAAAAAATCCAACCAAAGAGATTCGAACCAGCAATCTTCAAATGTGTTTAAATTTGAACTTAAACGATTCCATGCGGCACTAGATACGGACAGTAGGGGTACCCTCCCTTTAACGAAACCACCAACTTAACGAAACTCTTGTCCGGTCCACAGAGGTTTCGTTAAGACGAGGTTTGACTGTATTCTGAAAGGCAGGTACCAGTGATATTCGAACGTAATAGCCCAAGTGCACCCCCCCCCTCGATTTTTTTTGTACTTTTAAATAAAAGTACCCATTTTCAGCTGAAATATTTTGTTTCTGAGGCATTCTAGTGGGCGGAAATTCCTCAGCAATCCGAATTATAAAGCAGAATTTGAAAAAAATACTTTTTGACCTAAAGTTGGAGTGTCAATATTTTAAAAAATGACCATTTAACTTTACTCCAACTTAAGGTCATATCTCAGCGACTAAGTATTTTTTCCAAATTCTGCTTTATAATTTGGATTGCTGAGGAATTTTCGTTTACTGGGGTGCCGCAGAATAAAAATTTTCAGCTGAAAATGGGAAAGAAAAAGCATGGCTCCTAATCGAACCGACGACAAACTTTTACAGTCCTCCACCGCCGAGCCACTGAACCACCGATGACATTAAACGGCGTCAGTGTTTTCTTTTACTTGTGACAAAAAACACTCAACAAATATGTATTTCAAAATAGTTCTTTTTCGAATTGACCTGGTACCGAAATATTCCCATAGGCGGCGAGCATACTCTTTTAAATGTTCAACTTCTGCATTTGATCAGATAGCAGAACAACTAGAAACTCATTCACTTGGAGCTGCTGTCGAAGGGGAACACCATTACTCCAGGCAACTCAAGTGTTTTGAGCAGGTTTTACAACGTCAATCGAAAGAGTCTCTGCCACTCCTTATACGGTCCCGCTAATAGATATCGGTTAGCATGCCCCTATAAGCTATTTTTTTAGTCCACGTCTTTTGGATTCTTTGTTCGACAACTTACGAATCTGGTGGAGTTATGCACGGCAGTGGTAAAGTGCTAAATTGAGTTTCTAATTGAATTTGCTGAATAGAAAATCTAAGGGAACTTTTTGAACAATCTGATTTTTGCACCTTTTTAACAAACTTTTTTGACAACGGCAGCTGATTCACACCAGCTGAGGGCATACTCTCGACAATATCAATGACTTTTTAACCTACTTTCTATCAAACTAAAATTTTTAGCCAATCGAGAGCCAGCTTCACTGATCATGAGAAAAGAGTACTACGAGGAGATTGCCGAGAGCTTAAAGTCCATAGACCAAACCTTAAATGCAGCTATTGTGGAAAAGCAGTGGAAAAATCTCAAGGTTTCAGTTATAATTTCGAAAAAACTCTTAGCTAACCGCTTTTTGCAGGACACCTACAACAAAGTCAAAAAGAAGAAGACTTTGGATGAGAATGGTCTAGTAGTCACTCCCAAATGGCGTTTCTACAACCACATGCTGTTCATAGACCACGATGTAGCAGGGGAATCTGTGTGTCCCACCAATAACAGGAAGAGAATGGACAAAATGCCGGACAACAACAATGAATACAGCATACCTAACAAAATGTTGAGAGCCCAGTCTCAGGATGACCTTTCGGAGGAGGAATATGACAGCTTTTGTAAGTTGTTTTTTTTTTAAATTTTTTTATAGTGAAAGTGTGTTTTTAAGGGGGATTCGTCAACTGTGAGAGTAGTGCCTTTTGATCAGTTACCTCATTTGTAGTAGGTAGTTACCGTATTTCCTCTAATAAGCACCACCTGCCACCTCCTCCAACCTCATTCCCCCATTCAAAGGGTTTTTGGCATTGTCTTTTAGCCCACCTTTTGATGACTTTTCTCAGGCAAGTTACCAACCATTTAATAGCTCATCTTTCTAGCTACAAAATGGGCGGTAACTTGCCTGAGAGAAGTGATCGAAAAGTGGGTCAAAAACATGATGTCAAGAGCACGATTTTGAATCAGGGGGGGTGCTTATTAGAGGAAATACGGTATTTTTGTGTTAGTTTCAAATCTACCAACATAAAATAATATTAATTAGCTGTCTGGAGTTTCCATCTTTACCAATTTTCGAAAAAACTATGGCATTGAAATTTTTTAGATACAATGAAGTTCTTACAACCCGGACTCTATTCAAATACTCGGCATCCCTTCAAATGCTAACTTCAAATAACTCCTCATTCTTCAAATTCGACCATCCACTGGCCTCAACCCTATTTTTAAACCGAAAACCGTAAAAGGCCTAATATCCTGAAAAACAACCTTTCAAAAAACTTCGCCGAGTTATCGCGATATTTTAAAAGAAAAAAATTAAATAAAAAATGATTGGCAAAAAAGTTTGAACAATTTTAAACAAAATGGGTTAAAGAAATCGAACACAGTGGAGGCTAAAACTTGATGGAATGACGGCTTGTTGGAACTCCACTCATCTCTGATTTGGTTCAATGCACTGGCTTGTCTTCTAAAAAAACACGCCTCGGTTCCCTGATTTTTTTTCAAATTTCTTTTTCCAAAGGTCTTAAAAACTATTTATTCAAAATTTTCAATCGTTTTTGTGGAAGAAATTTTTTTGATAGAGAATGGTCAAAAAATTTACCGAAACTTCATAAAAAAACAATTTGGGGTACTGTTGGGTCTCCTATGTTTTAGTCTCTCCTCAGGAGTTGTCCAGAGGGTGGAGGGCAGGGGTGGGACGAAATTCCGATTTCCGGCGCTAGTATAGAATACCCCCAAAATCAAACCTTCTAAAAATCGTTGTAACTACCCTTTGGAACAACAAGTTCAGGCTTAGCTCTTAGGCTTAGGGGTAGGCCAGCGTATGGAAGTTGTGACTAATAAGTGTTTTACGCACTTTTTCTGGAGTCTGAAACATATATTTGGGTGCTCTTTACTTAAGTTTTAGAAGGCATAAGTTTTGGGGGATTTCTATACTAGGGTCCGATTTCCGGCACTTTTTTTCCTTCCGATTTTGAAAATTTTTTTCTTCCGGTTCCGATTTTTGTTCCGACTTTTTTTGTCTTCCGTCCCAGTCCTGGTGGAGGCGTAGTGTAATGACAGCAGATTGGCCCGGTAATCCTGAAGAGCTGGTTCAAGTATTGATCAATACTTGATTGCAATTGCAACTTCATCAAGTATTATGAAGTCTACCAATGTGAATCAGCTTGGGGGACCAAGGCGTTTTTTAAGATCCGCCAATGCATGTAAAGCCTATAGCTTCACGAAAGTATAATAAAAAATATTTTTAGTTTTCAACCAAATTTTAAAAATCAAATAGAAACTCCAGTTTTTTTCTTGTATTTTCGTTTGTATGTGTGTAGCAATTCTCAAGTCCTACGAGTTTAGACTCCTCCTTTAGCATTTAGATCATTACTAGTGCATATACGCCATCTTGTTGATCTTGCTTTTAGTTAACAAAAACTACTTTTAATAACATATGCTTTAATTTGTTTGCAATATTTAGAAGCTTGATTTTAATTTGTACTTTTATCGAAACTTGTTTTTGATTTTTTTGTGGCCATTTATTGCCGTTGCTTGTTTTTAAGTGCAATAAATAAGCATTTTTACATTTTTAACAGAAGATACAGAACACAAGTATGTTTACATATACAAAATAAGCTAAACAAAATTTTATAATAAAATATATCATTGAAAAATTTTTATGCCAAAGTTTAGGCCGGATTAAAATTGGCTAAAGTCAGCAGTCCACCAAAACTGACCCAAAACGAAGTTTTTTTGATGTTTTACAAATTTTAATGTGTGAAAACATGTTTTTCCACATATGTATTTTTCCACTTCTTCCCAACAAATTTTATTCAAAGTTTCATAACAACACAAGATGAACAAACATTTAAACAACATGGAACTCCGGGTTAATATCATTCCTGAAATCATTCTCAAAGTGCAAAGATTCGTCGCTCAAGTATCCATTTTCTTCGTCCTACTCAGCATCCACTTCTTCCACAGCTACCTGTCGAATTGCAGAACGCGCCACTTCCAGCTCGAAGAGTCCCTGCGGAATCGGCCCTTGAAGCAGTGGATTTGATCATCTTCGCTTCCATCGTGACAGATTGTGATCCCGCAGTCTACAGAGGAGAAGTGTTGTTTAGAAATAAAAACAAAAGCCATCCCTTGAAAGACTTGGCAATGGCTTCGGCCGAGATAGAGTCCCATGCGTCCACGATCCATTGCAGGTAGACGTCCATCGAAGGCGCTTTTGGATTGCCACCAGACGAGAAATGTTTTTGAGCATCGTTCGCCATCCATTTGTCGTAGCTTGCACGGATATGAGCTTTGAACAGCCATTCCATGAGACGTCCGGTGCCTAGAGCCATACCAAATTTAACCATTCTAAAGTGAAGCGCAAACCTGGATAACTTTTGTACAACCGCCCGGAACCACCGCTGTAAGAAGTTTGATTTCACGTAGCTTCTGAGATGACATCGAAACGAGTCCCAGACCAGAAGTCGCTTTCCAAAAAGAGAACGCCCAAAGACACGATCCAAATAGTCACCCGTCATCTCATCATCAAACCAGAGCTTTCCCTTCCAACAGAGCTCGAGCTTTCTTCCATACTTGTCCACGATGGCCTTGGCTTCCTTGTCCATCCTCTTCCTCGGCAGCAGAACAAACGGCTTCAGCTTCTTTCCATCCGAACGCGCTGTGAGAATGACTGTGATTCTTGCCTTGTCGTGGCCCGTCGTTAGCACGCGACCTAAAGTGAGAAAGATGTATTGGTTCGAATATTCATTCATGCGTAGATTCCCTGGTAACTGAAAGAAAAGACATGATAATCCTCACAAAATCTACTAAATCTTACTTGTTCTTCTGCCGGTTATCCGAGACGTAGAGCAGGAAATCGACGATCTTATTGACGTAGTCGGACGGTGGCTTTGGCACACAGTAGTCAGAACGCCCAGGCGGAAGTTGTGACGAGCCAAGAATTTGATGAGCCATCCTCTGCTTCCCTAAAATCATACGCTTTTGTTAGACTCGTACGCAAAATGAAGAGCAAACCTTGAATCCTTCTTCGTCCTCCTCCGCATTGAACATCTGAACCGCCTTCTTCTGCAGGACTGTGTGGGAGATGCGAAGCTTGTTTGAACGGCGTTCCCGGACACAGACTGAGAGTTGGTCATCAAGATTCTTGAACGTCAGCGGTCTTCCAGCTCCTTGTAGTCGTTTCTTGAATTTTCCGGCAGGTGATGATTCCCTGAAAATTTCCAGTGAATAAGTAAAGTGAAACAAAACCTTAGGGGGCACCTATTAGACCATGGGCAGTTAATAGGTCATGGCCATCTATTAGAGGAAATACGGTATGTGAATGTGCGCATCTCAACCTCTAGCCTCCTTCATGCATCCAGAGTCACTATCGAGTGATATGTGTCTAAGTTATGAGCTCCAGCTCCGGCTCGGAGCCGGAGCTGTCCCCAAGACTGGCCGCAACACGACCAAAACAGCACAATTTTCATTGAAAGGATTGTTTAGACATCGGTTGATAGTAAGATAATATTAAACACACAAACTGAAATTTTTGCAAATAATACGTTTTTGAGACTATAAGAAGAAAAAAAATTTTAAAAAAATTAACATGGAAACCAAGGCATATTTTTTTGTGGACCACACCAAAACGTATAGAGTCCATTTTTTTAACTAAAATTTCGGCAGGATGTTTTCATGTTTTTTTTTTCAGTCAAAAAGTCATAATTTGAATTTACGCCTTTCGAATTTTCAAAGGGAATAAGAGCAGTATAGGGAGGGGAAGGGAATGATAGTGGGCCACTTTATGGCAAAACGTTAAAAAAGTAAATAATTGTATTTTTTGACTGTCTTACCATGTTTTTCAACAAGGGCCGTGGCGAAAAAAACTCTATGTGCATTTTATGATCAATAGTATTTCTCGGAATCATGGTAAGTCCCACATATCTTAGACACAAATCACTCGAAAGTGACTCTGAATGCATGAAAAAAGATGCATAACAGAGTTTCTATATGCGGTAGGCCTCAGCATTCAAGACTTTGATCAACATCTTCTTGCTAGTGGGCTCTGTGTGATTAGTGGTCCCCTTTTATTCGCTTCCTCTCCATATACAGCCCTTATTTCCTGAAAAATGTTTTGGCGTCAATTTAAAAGAAAATTTTTTTGAGATTTTTTGTATAATTTTTGCCTTGGTCCACCAAGGCGAACCAAAAAAAAATTTTCGAAAAATTGCCTTCCCACACCTAAACACGTGTTTTCTACCAGTTTCACGGCATAAAAATAGTTTAGAACACTTCAAACCGAGTTTTCGGATTTCGGTAAAGTGTAGTTAAGCCTCGAAATCAATCTAAAATACAGAAGTGAATTTAAGCGCCGCTAGTAACACCTAGTCTCATGGATAAATTATGGGGTGAAGAGCCGGAAGAAGTCAACACATCCTCAGAAGGTCCAAACACCATAGAAAGTGCCTTGACCAATCTTAGACTAGAGCTTAAAAAAGACTGCATTCTAACTGCCATTGTCAGACTTGCCCTCAGAGCCATGGTCGACATGGTGCAGAAGGAGAAGTTCTCGTTGTGTGGAATGCAGCAATTGCAGGTGGACTGCGGCTACCTGAAGCATGAGCTGTGGGCCTTGATGGTGGATGAACACACTTTGAATAGTTTAATAGAAGAAGTGGTCACTGCAGCCGTCAATTTGTGTGAATGTGCAGAGCCTAGACTACTAGATCCCTCCACCGTTAGGCAAATATGTGAAAAAAGTTTATAGAAAGGAAATGTTGTGATTGATTGTTGAATGTAAATAAACACACCTAACGTAAGAATCATCCATGTGGAGTAGACATCCAAATAGACTTTCGAGATTCATATTCTGTACTTTAAAAAATTTTGCCGCGTCATTGTAGCCTAGTACAAAGGATTTTCCAACTACAATTTTAATCAATCTAGCTTGCTGTAAAACGTCTGAAATTTGTCTTCAAACAGAGCTTAGATTGGATCATTTTTAAAGTGCAAAAGTTCCGGTAAAGATTAATTAAATGCTGGAAGATGGTAGATTTTTTTTGGTTACATTGGCAAAGGAAATTAACATCAGTGTTGGCGAATCACTGGCGATTCTACTTACTTTATCTCCTCCCAGACTTCCGCGTAACTCGAGTGGTGTAACAAAATTTCAAAGGTTTCCACAACATCTATTTTAATTTTAACCTGTGGTTATCTAATACTCAAAATGACCGCTAGAATCTAGCAATCATTTTGGTAATAAGAACTAGAGATGATGACGGGACGGGACAATTCCGTCCCGTCCCGTTAATTTTAGAGAATCGTCCCGTCCCGGAATCCCGCCCGGAAATTTTTCGGCACCTGTCCCGTCCCGGTGTCCCGTCCCGAAATTTTTAAATTTGAATTCTGACCCGTCCCGTCCCGAAAAGGTCAAGCCATCATCTCTAATAAGAACTCCCAAAGTTCATATTTAAATATTTGAGAAATCAACAAAAGTAAGTCACGTAACAGCGTGTTACGCACATCGAGTCAGGTAACACGCTGTTACGTGACTTACTTTTGTTGATTTCTCAAATATTTAAATATGAACTTTGGGAGTTCTTATTACCAAAATGATTGCTAGATTCTAGCGGTCATTTTGAGTATTAGATTATATTGTGGAAACCTTTGAAAATTTGTTACGCCACTCGAGTTACGCGGAAGTCTGGGTGGAGCCTTTGAAGCTCACAGATGGATCTTCTTTTCTGTGCTATTTTAGCTTATATTGAAGCATCTTAAAATTATCATTCAAATTGGCGCTAAAACTGGTGTTAGCTCTCATTGCATAATCTATCAGTTATCAAAATAAATATTAACTATATCTTTTTGCTGCAATACCTATTGCATTTCTGGTTAGTACTGAAGGACTTAAAAAAAATATGGATACAACCAGTTGTATTCAGCCAAAGCAAATGAAATTTTAGCTAAATTGCTGATCTGGCTGACCTTTCAAGGCAAAGTCAGGAGATTTTTTACTAACACATTCGTTTAGATGCCACCACCCTGCTTTAAACTATCCAACGAGTTGTGGTTGCGAGTATTCGGCTACTTGGACAGGAACGACGTGGATAATTGTGAGCAGGTGTGTATTAAATGGCTTCACCTGGTGCGATGCAACCACAGATATTTGCCTGCTAGAGTCATTGAATACATCATTTTGTCGTCTAAACGATACTTTTCTATAACCGTGTGCAGTGGCAGTATAATTAAGGTCTACAAGTTCCACAAATACTTTAACCAGCTGTAGGTTTTTCTTTTTAATAGTCAGCTAAAGTTATGCTTTGGTAGAAAATATGGTACTTATATTTACATTTGTACTTACATTTTTATTTTCTCCATTTCAGTTTATTTTGGCTTTTTTATGCTTTTCGTAAAACAGAAACAATTACTGAACAACAACGCCTTTTCATCTCTTAGAAGGTCACGGAACTTTACTATGCTGAAAAAATGGGTCGGAGTTCATTATAGCAACTGCTCCCGGAAAAGGGTTTTAACTGCTTTTTTGTATGTTTCAAGGCCGGAAACGTGTAGAAAACATGTTTTTAGGTGGGGGACGGCACTTCTTGAAAAAAATTTCTACTGAATTTTGACTTTTTGTCTTGGGTGACCAAGGTAAAAGGTACTGGAGGGTACCTGGATTTTCTGTTTTTACATTTTTACCTTGTTTTTCTGACTAGAGCTTTGCAAAAAGAGCCTCTAAATGCATTTTTGATCAAGAGTCTTGCTCGGAATTATGTCTAAGGTATGTGAGTGCTTAGGCTTAAGCTTAGGCCCCTTCGGGGGCGCAGGGGGCTGGGTTGCTTGAGGTTGGATGCGCACACCCACATACCTTAGACGCAAATCACTCGAAAGTGACTCTGGATGCATGAAAAAGCATACATACCGGATTTTTTTTATGCGGTAGGCCCTAGTTATCAAAACTATGTTCAAATTCTCTCTTTTCAATATTGCTTCATTACGACTATAACAGAAAGAAAAAAGGCGCGGGTGAGGGGACCTTAATTCAGAGCAGAGCCCTAGCTGCAGACAAAATAAATGAACTATTCAATCATGTCATCTTCTAAATCTTCATCGGGTATTTCTGTTTCGTCTAAACAAACAGAAAGGTTTAAAATAATCAAATGCACCAAAGTAAAAGTTCTTGCCTTGGTCCCCCAAGGCAAAAAGTCAAAATTATGTTAAAAAAAAAAATTCAAGAAGTGCCGTCCTCCACCTAAAAACATGTTTTCTACGCGTTACAGGTCCTAAAACACACAAAAAGTAGTTAAAACCACTTTTTGAGAGGAGTTGCTATGATGAACTTTAGCCAAAAAATGGTGCGATAACGTTTCCGGTTTTTTTTACAAATGAAAAAAACCGGAAAGGCAAAAAGCGATTTTTTTGAGAAAATTGCCTTGGTCCCCCCTGTTGTTTTGAAAAAGCCAATAAGGAAGATTTCAAAACCACAGGGGGGCCAAGGCAATTTAAAAAAAATCACTTTTTGCCTTTCCGTTTTTTCATTTGAAAAAAAAACCGGAAACGTCCCTTTACCGAGAAAATGACAACTACGAAGAAAAGTCTGCTTGAACAAGGTGGTGTGTGAGTATAAGAACACGGCTCCCAAGTGTACTAAAAAATGAAAAGTGTAATAATCGGTATTTTCTGGACAACAGGGGGGACCAAGGCAAATTTGGTCAAAATTTTTTTTCATGAATTTAGCAGAATAATGAATCCTACAGGATTCTAAGACTATCTGTAAAAACAGAATTTTAAAATGTGGCTCCTACAAAAAGATATGAGCTTTTTAAATCAGGGGAATTTCTTGAGCCACCCTGTATTTCTAGCATATTTGTTTTGCCGATTTCTTCGCCTTTTCTTAACACTTATTAGCAAACTTTTTTTAATTTTAAAGCAGAGTACAGTCCACGCTCGATATAACGAACACCTGTTACTGGTCCACCCGGGGTTCGTTATATCGAGCGTCGACTGTATAGAGAAAAGTTAAGCCATTTTTTGACATATAGTTGAGCAAATTCCGTAATGGCTTGCCCACGTACTCCGAGTTCGAGGTCAAACTTAAAAGTGTTTATGTATATAACTTAGATCGCTCACGCCAGAGCGGTCAAAAGCCACTAAAAGTTGGTTTTTGGAGGGTTGACGGCCCTATCCAACAAAAGGAGGTTTTTTGCCTTGCTCCCCCCTGCTGAATTTTTTTGTGAATTTTTAGGCTCAGGCAAGGGTGGGCCAGCGTATGTTAGGACAGACTCAAACATGAGTCTAAGATATGTTTGAGTCCGTTCTGACATACGCTGGCCTACTCTTGCCTAAACCTAAAACCTAAAAAGTAACGAAAAAAACAACAGAGGGGACCAAGGCAAAAAAACCCACCCCCTTTGTTGGATAGGGCCGAGTTCACTAAAGTAGGGGTCCGAGTAATACACATAAAAATCTTCAAATTTGACCTCGAACTTGAACTCAAAGTCGAAGTATGTGAACAAGCCATAAGCAGGGTGCTGAACTGTGGTCTTCCAAATATTGGGACCAGGGCTGAAGCATCCACAATTCGAAGCTGTTCAAAATTGGCAATTAGAGCACTGTAAACGATCTTTTGATGTAGCCCGAGAGGCAAAAATCACAGGCCAGGAAAACGTGAAGGCCACTTGAGCGAATATAATAAATTAAAAATATGCTCTGTTAGGCTTTTATATCATGTCGGCCAATTTTCGAGCAAAATTCAAAGTAATCAAATAATAATCAAATAAATTGAAATTGCGGCACAGAATTTGAAAATCTGGCACTAAATAAAAAATTTTAGTATAATAACAAATGGCATTGAATAATATTAATTATTTTCAGTTCCATAGAAAGAAATCTGAACGACCCTAGCTACATAAAAGTGGAGACCATCCGGCGCTGTTTTTCCAATATAGCCCTATTCAAGTTCAGCAATGTGGAACAACTGTATTTAAATTGCACCTCGCACGACACAGACCCAATGGCCAGCACAGATGGCAGCACAGAAGATATGGATCAGTCCTGCATTAGCATCGGCGCTGGTCCTGTTTCATTGTCTTTCAAGCTTCCACCAAAAGCGCTGCAAACCAGGCACAAAATAAAGACACCTCCCATCCTTTTCTTTCAAAAGCTGAATTTGTTGTTCAAGAACTTGAAGTATATTCGACACTTTGCATTTCAACGCTTCACTCTCACAGATGGTTTTGTGGAAAAATGGCTTATGCATGTGCAACCAGTAGGTTTTTGAAAATGGACAAAATTTCTCGTCGTTTTTGAAAATGACCTTACAGGTATTTCAAGCCAAATAATGTCTATTTTAGTATATTCTAAAAAATAAAGTTTATATACCATTTGAAAGAGGAAGAAAAGGCCATACAAGACCATATGTTCGGATTAATTTTGAAATCGAAAAAATCTTACTAAGAAGAGCTAGAAAAGTGTCGGCGCTAGTGAAGAATAGGGTTCCGAAAATCAGCTTGGTCCCCCCTGTTGTTTTATTTGTAAAAACAACAGGGGGACAAGCTGATTTTTACGAAAAAACAACAGGGGGACCAAGCTGATTTTTACGAAAAAACAACAGGGGGACCAAGCTGATTTTTACGAAAAAACAACAGGGGGGACCAAGCTGATTTTACGAAAAACAACAGGGGGACCAAGCTGATTTTTACGAAAAACAACAGGGGGACCAAGCTGATTTTTACGAAAAACAACAGGGGGACCAAGCTGATTTTTACGAAAAACAACAGTGGGGACCAAGCTGATTTTTACGAAAAACAACAGGGGGACCAAGCTGATTTTTACGAAAAAACAACAGGGGGGACCAAGCTGATTTTTACGAAAAAACAACAGTGGGGACCAAGCTGATTTTTACGAAAAACAACAGGGGGACCAAGCTGATTTTTACGAAAAACAACAGGGGGACCAAGCTGATTTTTACGAAAAACAACAGGGGACCAAGCTGATTTTACGAAAAACAACAGGGGGACCAAGCTGATTTTTACGAAAAACAACAGGGGGACCAAGCTGATTTTTACGAAAAAACAACAGGGGGGACCAAGCTGATTTTTACGAAAAACAACAGGGGGACCAAGCTGATTTTTACGAAAAAACAACAAGGGGGACCAAGCTGATTTTTGGAACCCTATTCTTCACTATAGCCAATGTGTCCAAGGAAATTTCGTCCACCAAGTAGTATTGTTCTAGAGTGGGGCAGGGGAGGAGTTTGGTGATGGTGGGATGCGGTGTGTTTGCAAAAGAATGCAAGGCTATCAAAAATTTTGTTTCGAAAAATTGGGCTCTGTGTTCACAGGACCCTTAAAAAATTTTCGTTGGTCCCACCTGTTGATTCTTAGGCTTAGGATTGGGTGCGGGGTAGGCCAAAGCACATGTTGGGACGGACTCAATATATTATTGCTTAGATGGCTAGCATTTGGCTCAAGTATTTGATAAAATGATGTTCAAAATATGACAAGAAAATAAATTATTTTTGAGAAAACATTGAAAAAACAAAACCAACATGGGAACCAAGGCAAAATTTTTGGGGGTCCTACGAACATAGAACATAGAGCTGGAAATTGTTACTCATTGTTTAGCCCATATGTGTGTTGCGGATCGACGTAAATTACCCACTTTTTTTTCTTACACTTTAAGAAAAAAAATTCGTTTTTTTTTCGTAGAGAAGTCATATATAGGGGTGTAAAAAAGTATGGTTTATTATGCAGTCAAAAGTTATGTATGATCGGTCGATCGGCCTAGATTTCAGCCTTTTTAATTGTTTTCTATTGCTGGTTGTTCCTTTTAAAAATCCTAATTGTTTAAGTCGACCAAATTGTTTTTTCTAATGGCCCGCTTACAATGGAGGTGTGAGGTGCGAGGTCCAGGTAAAACGGTGACTAGATCTCGCGTTTTTCATTGAAAAATGCCAAATCTGATATAGATAACCTACATCTAGTTTTTAGTTTTAGGTATAGGTCATCTATATCACATTTGGCATTTTTCAATGAAAAACGCGAGATCTAGTCACCATTTTACGTCCACCTCGCACCTCGCACCTCCATTGTAAGCGCTCCATAATCCCATGACGGAAAATTTACACCTATTAAAAAGTTCTGAGTGTGCCATTAAAAACGTATTTTATGGTTTTGAAAAATTGCCTTTTCAGTTGTGAAAAAAAAATAAATTAAAAAAATATATTAATTTTTACACTTCTTTCGAATTCAAAATTGTTTTCTTGGCATTGTGTTTTTAAATTACTTTTTTTAAACGTTATTTAAGGAACTTTTGACTCAGAAGGCAGCTGAGACAATAAGCTAAATTTTAAGTGGTAACTTGCTTAGGTGTTATGCACAAAGAGTAGGTAAAAAAAGTCAACAAAATTTTAGAAGGATTAAAAAAGTAATATTAAGAAAATGTCAAAATCTTGAGAATTTATGAGAATCTTATATAGTATTTGGCATGTGTGGGTGGGTAACGCTTTTTTACTTCGAAGGCCAGAACGGGTCGTAGATAGCGAAATGACTTTTGTCGCTAATACCATCGTGTTCCCCAGAATGTCAGCTTTCGTTTAAAAAAAAGAACAGGCGAAAAAATGAGTTCTAATAGGGGATATACCTATTTTTATGAATGAAGTCATAACCCCTCATTGAAATTTCGAAATACTATAGAGGCGCCGATAGGCGCCTGTGGTCCCTTGTTTTATAATAAAACCGACCCTTTTGCTCCTATACTGACAGAGTTGGAAATTTTGAAAAAAAATAATAATTCGGGCAAGATGGGCTGATAGATCAAAAATTTTGTTTAGATAATAACAGCAGGAGATGTTTGCCTGTACAAAACCAAGAGAGACTTTACTCGGTCAGCTTGCAACAGCTATCTCTTTGGAATATTGCTGAAGGAGAAAGCTGTGCCTTCAGATGAGCCCGAACAAGTAGACCCAGAAGAACATTTACAAGCCAATTTGCTTTTGCTTTTACAGCCCTGATTAACTACTTTCTCATTGTTAACACCTTCTTTCAATTGTTTGCACTAGGAGCCTCAGTGAATTTTAAGCATATTTTATAGCAGTGCAAAAATCAGATTTTATAAACATAAAAAAAGGATTCTTAGTTTAGATTTTGCCAATTCGAAAAAAAATGTGTAAATACAGGATGACACAAGTAGTCTATGTGATTTCGAAAAAGCTAAAACTTTTTGTGACTTGATTTTATAAAAAAGATTTTTGGTATTCGACTGCCCTTGAGCACCAATCTCACTTACAAGGGAACCGATCGAACTGTACGATTCGATTCAAACATTCTGACATTGCCATCTTGTAGAGCATAGTCGATTTACTAGATAGAATTTAAATAGTTTTTGCTAACAGACAGAAAAAATCGAATCTGGAGACTCGAGAAACATGTCAAAAAAGACCGAAATTGCCTTGGTCCCCCCTGTGGGTTTCGAAAACATATTTTCTGCAGTCAAGTTTCTATATAGTGACACCCGAAAGGTTCCATCCCCAGTTGGCTTCGACACAAGTTTTTTTACATACGGGTTTAAAAATAGTGTCGGACCCAGCTAAGGATGGAACTTTTGGGTTTTTAGCCATGTCAAGGGTAGATTACAAACAAATATGTTTTAAGAATCCACAGGGGGGACCAAGGCAGTTTGAGCCTCGATGTTTCTCGAGTCCCCAGATTCGATTTTTTCTGTCTGTTATCAAAAAATGTTAAAATTCTATTCAGTAAATCGACTGTGCTCTACAAAATGGCATTGTCAGAATTTTCGAAGCGAATCGTACACTTCGATCGGTTCCCTTGTTAGTATGTGATGTCGAAAACACGATTTTTCCTTAAAAATGAGTTCTTCATTACAAAAATGTTTTTTATTTATCATGTTTCAGACACAACGAAATCTTAAAAAGTAGTTAAAACATGATTTTGAGCGAGTACGGCCAAAAAAAAAGAATTCTTTGGCCATTCAAAATCTATGGCTAAAATAAAATATTTTATGGCCAAAAACGGGAATTCTATGGCCAAAAAAAATACTATTCAATAAAAAAAGTTTTAGTATCAAGAAATGTAATAAAGTACATTAATAAACCTTTTGACAAGGATATATTGGTACCCTGCTTAAAGGGCCACATAAAAATAAAATAAAACTTTAAGTAAAACCAAAAACCAAAGTAAAACCAAAAAGTTTGACTTTGAACCAAAACTATAATCTGTGTATGTTTTATATATCAAACGTAATAAAATTTGTTAAACAGAGTTTCTAACTTCCTCACATTCTGTTAGCAATAAGTTAAAAATTTTGAAGTTTTTTGTAGGATCGAAATTTTATCTACTGCTATTTCTTTGAAGGCTAAAATTGATTTACCCCGTCAAATTACTGATTTATCCCGTACAATTTTTAAAATTTATTGTTTTCTTATAAAAAAAATTCATTTTTTAAAAACTTTCATACCAAAATATAGCCCTGGATTCCAGCTTTCTAACAAGCCATCAACTGACTTTGTTAGATTTTTGAAAGTTGCATAAAAAGATTTTTGTATAGAGCAAATTTTTCAACTCTATACAAAGACCTTTTTTGCAACTTTCTGAAATCTCATGAAGTCAGTTGATAGCTTGTAGGAAAGCCGAGATCCAGGGCTACACACTGATAAAAAAATTTAAATAAATTTGAACAAAAAGTTTAAAAAATACTAAAAAGAAAAAAATTTGATTTCACGCGGTAAATCAGCAATTTGACGGGTGAAATTAGTTAAGCCTTTGAACTCATACTGCTTGTTATTGTTTGTTTTGTCCAAAAAAAAATTATTCCATAGCTAGTTATTTTTCTTATTATTGTGAAAAATTGTTGCCATTATTTGAAGTCATACAGGGCTGTCCAAATTTTTTGAACTATTTCTTTTGCTCATAACTTTTTGGTAATGCGCTATACCAACGAGACCTTTTTTTTGTTCGATAGAGGAGGTGATAGGAATTCGTTTGACATCTTATTTGTCATTTTACGATAAAATTTTTCTTTTCTGCTAGCTAGTTAAAGATTTCGTTATTTTTTCGGTAAAATGGCTTAGTTTAGTAAGAAGTGGTAACAAAGATCCATAAGAACACTTTATTGGACAACACAGCGAAAAAAAATTAGAACATTGATTCAGTATTTCCGTACTCTTGCTCAACACTGCGACCTCCAACTTCGATGCATCTGCGAAGACGACTTTCGTAAGAATTGAGAGCACGGTCCAGCATGTCCCAAGGCAAATTGTCGAAAGCCGCCTGAATTCTGACCCTGAGCTCCTCCAGATTAGCCGGCTGTGTCCGATAGACTTTTACGTTTCTTCCGAATTTGGCCCGATACGCAACTTGAACCTTCTTTGGTGACCCGGATTAGGCATGCCAGATAATTTTCCACACTCTTTGCTGCAGGGTATAAGCCATTTTACTGAAAAAATAACAAAATCTTTAACTAGCTACAGTCAACCCACGATAATCCGCCACCCTAGGGCCAGTCCCAAAAAAGCTAAAGTTAAGTAAAGGTAGGGTAATCGCACCTCGATAATCCGCCACCCTCGTTAATCCGCCACCCTGAGGCCGGTCCCTAGGGGGTGGCGGATTAACGAGGGTTGACTGTAGCAGAAAAGAAAAATGACAAATAAGGTGTCAAACGAATTCCTATCACCTTCTCTATCGAACAAAAAAAAGATCTCGTTGCTATAGCGCATTACCAAAAAGTTTTGATCAAAAGAAATAGTTAAAAAAATTTGGACAACCCTGTACAAATAAAAATGTGAAAAAATAAAAGTTACACAATCATGTTAATTTTACTGTCTTCACAAGGGTTTGAGAAACGAATAAAATATTTTTGAAAAATGTACTTAAGAGAGCACGGTCTTTCGAAAGCAGCAGCATTTCTAAAAACAATTAAAATTGGAGGGGACACCACTTTCTTGTCTACTACTACACTCTTTAAGTCAGTCAATTTTTTTTTAATTATTTGAAATAGTGCTAGACGAAAGAGTAAGTAATACGTCAAATATTGGCAGAGCACCCGAAAATCTCAAGATCATACCTCATTTTTGACTTGCAAGTGGTTGATAAATAAGCCACACGGGTGGCTTTTTAGAGAAAATGATACAATTTTTCGCAACAAAACCAGCAAAAAAACTGGATACAGTCGAACATGGATAACCCGACACCCCCGTAGGTTAGTTCCCGCCTTGGGTGCGACACTTATTTTACCTCGATTTTTGAAATCTTCTGCCAAATGTGATTCGCCAGTCTAGTCCGAAATATCGCAGGGATTCTTATTTTGCCGGTCCTTGTTCCAAAATCTTTTATTTTTGCCACAAAGACCCGGCCTTATTGGAGAATCCGGCGCCAAAAAAGTGCTTGGTCCCCCCTGTTGTTTTTTGACGAAAAACAGCTTGGTCCCCCTTGTTGTTTTTAATTTAATTTGTGTTATAAATCTGTTTATTATTGTTGTTCTGTGATTATGATAATAATAAAATTTATGAATTTTTTTATCGTTTGAAAATTCGAAGAAAACAACAGGGGGGACCAAGCACTTTTTTGGCGCCGGATTCTCCAATAGAACCCCCGCGGACCTCGATAACCCGACACCTGATTTTCAAAAAGGGTGTCGGTTTATCCAGGTTCGACTGTATACGGCAAATTGCCTTATTTTAAATATTTTAATAAGATAAGTTTGATAAGATAAATTTCCATAAATAATAATTAGAGCTCGATTTTATTTACCTTTGTTAAAAAAAACCTTTTTTTGCTGAATATACCTTTGAATTTAGTCAGCTACTATTCCAAAAACATTATGGCTGACATAGAAGATGGCTTCGAAGTTAGTCCAGTGACTGCTGCCAGGTCTACGGCCGACTTCTTCAACATCAAAATCAGAGCCAAGAAGGATACTGCTAATAATTTCGCCCCAAAAGAAAAACCAACAAATCTTGAAAGTTGTCTTAGTTGGCAGAAAAAAGTGTTTTTGCGCACCTGGGGCTGTTCTCACAATAACTCCGACTCAGAATACATGGCTGGACTGTTGGTGCAAGCCGGCTTCACAGTCACTTCCGTCAAGGAACAAGCGGATTTGTGGTTGTTGAACAGTTGCACTGGCAATAATTTTGCAAGACGTGATTTAAAAATATATTTATATTGTGATTTTAGTCAAAACACCTAGTGAGATGCTGCTGGTGAATCAAATTAAAGAGGCTCAAGCTACTGGCAAACATGTTTGTATTGCTGGATGTGTTTCTCAGGTAATTTTGAATGAATGATCTAGTCAAATTGCTGACCTCTTTTTTGTGAAAATCAGAAAAATTAGAGATATAACCTGTTAAAAATCAAGTACTTTCTCCGTTCAGGCTTTCCTAGAGGTCAGATTACAAAATACTAGATATAACTAGTGTTTGCATAAAACGACTAATTCAGATAAGGCGGCGGAAGGAAGAGGGGAATATTATCTAAAAATTAGTCGAAAAAAGTATGCATCTTATAGGCTTACTAGGGACAGCAGGCGCCTATCGGCACCTTATCGGCACCGTATTTTGAAAGTTTGATGAATATTAATTCACCACATACCCCCTGATTACCCTTTCTTTGGATACCCCCGTCTCGGCTACCCTCTTCCTGGGTGCCTGCCTGCAAATTTCACGCCAACCCTCCTACTCGGGTACTTACCTTGTGGTTCGATCTCTATCCTGGTGATTTGGGCCCTATCCTGGTGGTTGGAGGTTATCCACGTGGTTGGGGCCCCATCTTGGTGGTTGGGGTACTTTCCTGGTGGTTCGGGTGTATCCACGTGGTTTAGGTCCCATTCTGGTGTTTGTGGGGTATGCACGTGGTTAAGGCCACATCCTTAACTTAGGGTTAAACAAAAATCGAAATTGCGAACCTCGCTTTGTCGACAGCCTCTCTCGCTCCTTCTTGCGCCGCGCTTCTTCTTGCTTCTGGCTCTTCTTTTTTGGCATCAGATAGCTGAAGTTGAAAAATAAAACCAAAGATATTCAGTAATCACGACTATAGAGGTCAATTCTATTCAATTCTATGGAAAAATTAACAAATAGCGCCGAAACATACAATTTTTGGCATCAAATTCGTGCCCAGCGAAAATCTTCTCTAAGAATGGTTTATGAGACAAATGAAAAATGTTTATGCCATGCCAACTCGCGCCAAAAACAGTTTTCCGTCCAAGACAAATGAATGAAAATGAAAATTTTGAATTTGCGAACAAAATTTTTGAAAACTATGAGATTTTTCTCGAAAAATGTCCTGCATACTTTTGTCAACGCCCCTCTTAAAAACGCGAATTTTTCGCCGCTCTTTTTTTTAAACAAAAGCTGACATCGAAGCAGAGCTAAAAAAATCTGCAACAAAAATTTTTGAGCCTCCTATGATTTTATTTTTGGCCTTTAAAATCGAGAAATACCGAAAAAACATAACTTTTATTAGAAAACTCAAAATTTTCATCACCAAAACATTTTTCTGACAACGGATTCGCGTTTCTCGACCCAGATTTACGATAGAAACTCTTCTCAAAAAATATTTGGACCACTCCCAATCGCCGCCATTAAAAGTGTGACCCACCCGATCCAAATACTATATAGAGATAGGGCTCTTATAGGGATCTGAACCATTCGGGCCGGAAAATGTTGCCCCTTTAAAAGTAAAGTGAAAGATCAAAGAGTTTTGGTGATCCTTTAGATTTTTCGACCCTATCCCTCAATGAGTACCGATTTTTGAGCTTGGTCCCTCCTGTTGTTTTTTTGCTAAATTCTTGAACAAAATATTCTTTTTTGTCGTGAATGGTGGGATATACTTATTCAGAAAAGCAAAAATAGTCTGCAAACAAGTTGACTTGCTTGAAGTAAAAGAAGTCATTGATGTTGAATCGAATTTGCTAAATTTCGAGCAAAAAATTTTGGCAAAAAAACTACAGGGGGACCAAGCTTTAAAATCGATACCTATCGAGGGATAGGGCCGATTTTTCTGACTACGAAGGATTACAAGGGTTTGAATTGAATTCAATCGCCATATATGCCCCCACTCGATCGCAATGTACACCCGCAGTCAGTTTGGCTCGATATCTAAGCTGATTTGGCTAAATTAACCTAGACCCCCTTCACTCAATTAACCTTGACCCCCTTCACTCAATTCAGCTTGGGCGACCAAGGCAAATTTTTTACACTTTTAAATACCAATAATTATTTTGCGTAAAAATGATTAAAAAGACTGAAAACCAACTTATTTTACACTTTTTGTGCAAAAAGTTATTGGCATTGACAAATGTAAAATTTTTTTTGCCTGAGTCCCCCAAGCAGAATTGAGTGAAGGGGTCAAGGTTAAGTGCTCCGCTGATTTTTTTTCCGCGTAGACACGTTTGGCCCCTTTTTCCCATTTGGAAAAAAGGGGCCAAACGCCTTAATAAGGCTTTTTTTTCCGAAAAAAATAGTTTAAAAGCTGGGTGAGCCCTTGGCCCGGACATTTCAACTCCCGGGCTTCCTTTTTTTAAGCAGCGCATAGCCGTTAGGCTTAGGCTTAGCCATTAGGCTTAGCCTGAAAGGCCTCCGTCCCTTATAATAAGGCTTAGGCTTAGCCCCCCTTTGGCCCCTTTTTTCCCAAGTGGAAAAAAAGGGGCCAAAAGACTACGCACCTTTTTTTCGAATTTTTTTTTTTGAATAAAATTTAACTATTTATTTAGAATACAATTCAAAAAAATAAAAAAAAGCTTGGACGACCAACGCAAACTGGCTGGGGGTGTATATTGCGATCGATCATGGGATAGATAAGAGAATTTAGCTCTCAAGTTTTTTATAGGAGATTTTCACTAGAGTGAGAAGTGGTTGATCGTTGAAATTTTTCATACAGTTGACTCTGGATAACCCGTCACCCCTCTCAAGTCCGTTCCCTGCCTGATGCCTGACGCGAAATATCGCAAGGAATCCGATTTGCCGATCATTTTTAAAAATGTTAAAAAATTTTCCACTCAGACCCGCGCCTCTCGATATCGTCACCCTACTTTCAAAATAGGGTGGCGGGTTATCGAGAGGCGCGGATCTTTAGTGGCAAAATTTTTAACAAATTTAAAAAAATGATCGGCAAAATCAAAATGCTTGCAATATTTTGCACTAGACTGACGAATCATATTCGGCAAAAATTGAGGTAAAAAAAGTGAACGAACTTGAGGGGGGTGGCGGGTTATCGAGAGTCGACTGTATTTTACTATTATTTTTTTCTCTTATTATAGGCAGCTCCAAATGAGCCTTGGCTTAAGGATGTGTCTGTCATTGGAGTGCAACAAATAGACAGAATAGTCGAAGTTGTGGATGAGACCATTAAGGTAAGCTAATAAAATATGGCTATAGAATAAGAATATGATTGTAGAATACCGTATTTCCTCTAATAGCTCCCCCGGGGAGTTATTTTTTGGATGCCCGAAAATCGGAAAAATTTGAGGTCAATCTCGAGATTTTTGGGTGAAAATTTAAAATCGAAAAAGCGGAATCGGTAGAGCTCGTGGGAGTTAAGAAAAAGCAATAAACAGCTTTGCAAAAAATTGATTCTGGGCTGAGATATAGGTCCTCAAAGTTGAGGGGGAGTTATTAGAGCAGGGGGAGCTATTAGAGGAAATAGGGTGAATTAAAAAAGGTTGAGAGCTTAACAAATATTTTCAAATTTTCAGGGCAATGTTGTGCGTCTGATCTCTCAAAAGCGTAAAGGCGAACTACCTCTCAATTTGCCGAAGATGAGACGAAATGAATTTATAGAAATTTTGGCTATAAACAGGTTGTTCCATTGCCGATGATATTGCTAAATTAATTTTATTTTCAGTGGATGCTTAAACCACTGCACATGTATACCTTTTTTCAATTTTTTTGCGGAAAAAGGTGCAATGATTTTTAATTCTAGACTGCAAAACCAAAATGGCCAGAGGAGACCTTAAAAGTTTCACGCTAGAGTCTTTGGTTGAACAGGCTAGAAAAGCTTTTGAAGAAGACAATTGCAAAGAGCTTTGGTTGACTTCTGAAGGTATCACTAACTTTTTTGGAAATCAAGCGTAAAATTTGTATTTTAACACAGATTTGGGAGCGTGGGGCAGAGATATTGGACATGTAGGCATCTTAATACTTGCATATGCTTCGATAGTTCCCCTCTTGAAAAGTGACAAAATGCGAATGTTTTCAAATTCTTCGAAAGCTTACGAAAAATGGTGTGTATTTCACGAAGAGCAATGGTCGAAGGTCTCTATTGAATCGACTGCGAGAAGCTGGAATTCCTATGAGCAAGACTGTAGACTATAGAAACATCAAGAAGTTGGAAGCAAGGATGTGCACTGGCCGTTTTACGGGCTTTTTGTTATGATTTTTGGTCCATCTTTTTTTCATTTCGACAATAAGCCAGTTATATGCCATTTGAATTGAAACTAAAATTGTGATTTTTGGTCTTTTTTCACGGCCCGTCGCGGTCCGTGCTTACAAAAAGTTGCAAATTTGCTGCCCGAAGCTTGCAGAAAGATAGCCCTGAATGTTAGCTTTCAAATGGCATATAACTTGCTTATTGTCGAAATAAACAAGATGGACAAACAAATCGAACCAACCAACTTCCCTGGTTGGAAGAGCAAAGAAGCGGCACTTGACATCAAGCTAAAAAACAATTCCAAAGGCACGCAACTTTGGCAGCAGAAAAAAGGAGAGCAGCGAGAAAAATTGGCTATGAAGTTATTTTGGTTTCATTTGGTCACTTTTGGAAAGGGAATATATTACCTGGTGGACAAAAAGTCCTTGGACAAACTTGAGCCGATTTTTTATAAAAATTTTTTTTTTATATAAAAAAATCCAAATATACAGTCTTATTAATATCTGAGTGTTGAGATACGGACTGTCCAAAATAATCAATTTCTTGAAAAATGACGAAAATCCGAAAAATTGCAAAAAACTTGGATTTTCGTCATTTTTCAAGAAATTGATTATTTTAAAAAGTCCGTATCTCAACACTAAGATATTTAAAAACAAATCTGTAACATAGGTTTTGTAGCTCATGAGCTGCGCTACAACAAGAGGCTAAGATGTTGATGAAGCGTTTCACCCTAAATTAAACTTTGGATCACTGAAAGTGATCAAAACGCTTGCAACTTCTCAAAATGACTTCACAAGTGTTGGGAGCTAAATGTTGATTCATTTAAAATTATCCGGGCAATTTTTTATATAATTTGAAAGAGTAAGAGTTGTGCTACAAAACCGTATATTTGGATTTTTTATATAAAATAAATTTTGTAATAAAAAATCGGCTCAAAGTTTGTCCAAGGACTTTTTGTCCACCAGGTAGGACTTATGAGGTATATTTTTTTTAAAGTATTCTTGTAGGTATTACCAGACCTGTTAGAAGCCTTAGTTCAAGTGATTCCTGATGGTTGCATGATGCGGCTGGGAATGTATGAAAGCCTTTGCTCATTAGCTTATTGTTGACTAAAGTATTGTGCTTTCAGGACAAACCCTCCGTATATTTTGGATTACCTTGAAGTTTGTTGCAAATTATTAGGAGTCTTCAATCTTTTAAACACAGATATTTTAAGGATATCGCGAAGATCTTGAACCATCCAAGAGGTTTGTTGTTTCTGTTGCTATTTTTGTCAGTAAATTGCCGTAAAGTATCTTAAAATCGAGACTCAGCTCCACTGCAGTATACTTAAAAAAATTTTTTTGACCGAAATTTTCAAAAATTGCCTTGGTCCCCCCTGTGGTCTAGAAAATGACCAAAACTGGGTAATTAAGAAAATCGATTCCCGGGTGCTTTTGTTCACTTCAGCTCGAAATGCTTCGATCACTTCTTCTTCTTTTAGCTCGGTGCGGACCCATCTGAAACCATAAGAAGACATCTCAAAAGCATACACAATCAAAATATCTAACCTCGTGTTATTCCTTTTCTTCCTTTCACTTGAACCCCGGGCTAGATAATCGTTGTACCACTGAAGAATGCTTGCGCGAGAAGGCCTTCTGTTTGGATCACCGAAACGGGTACGGAACTGGCGCCGAACAACACTTGGACTCCCTTGATTGGCAAACAAAACAACACAAAAAGCTTTTTCTTGAGGGCCGAAGTGCATCTGAATTGTTTCTTAATTACCCAGTTTTGGTCATTTTCTAGACCACATGGGGGACCAAGGCAATTTTTGAAAATTTTGGTCAAAAAAATTTTTTTACGCATCATATACCAAAAAAATTGTTAGAGCAAAGGGAATTATTTCGAAGAATTTCGAAATTGTGTCAATACAAAAAGTTATGGCCGTTTAAAAGTGTTAGAATTTCTTGAAACACCCTGTGCAATCTCTGAGGGGTTGTTAATCCACTAATTAATCGATACGGTTATAATCTAGCAGATTAACGGTTCTTTTGCAAAAAAACATTGCCCTATGCAACAATAGGTCGCTTTTTTTTGCCTTGGTCCCCCTGTTGTTTTTTTTGCGCACTTTTTTCCAAATTACTTCATTTTCAACAATAGTAACGACATCAATGATTTAGGTATGAATTTTCGTAATTTGTTCATGCATGGCATGTCTTTTCATTTTTCTAAAAGTTTAGCGTTTGCCAGAAAGTCGATTGTCTCGTCAAGGTTGAATTGGAACAAGTGCTTCATTTGTAGAGCAGAAAAATCAGGCGTTTCGGTCGTTTCCACAAATAAATTTCGAACCATAATTGCTTTAGAAAATTGATTGTAAAATGCGCAATAAAAGAGCAGGAAATAAAATGACTAGTCAAAACTGAAATGTGCAAAAAAAAACAACAGGGGGACCAAGGCAAAAAAAGCGTCCTATTGTCGTATAGGGCCAAAAATATAGTAAAAAATCAGTTTTTGCTTCAAAAATTCATTTTTTTCAGTATACTCATTTTTGCACATACCTATTCAATCAGGCTCCAATGCTGTGCTTACTGATATGAAGGTTTTCTTAGTTTCAAAATAAAATAAATATATATATTGATTTTGATCATTTTAAGAGAGAGTACACCGCAGAACAGTTTTGTCACATTGTGGACTACATGAAAGAAAAGTGGGTTAAAACTAGGGTTGCTGAATGGAAAATTTTCGATAATTTTCTGAGCAAAATTTTGCGGCTTTACGAGTTGGAAAATTTTTGTTGGGTCTTCGACGCAAGTGATGTCTACAAAATTCTCCGCTTTCCCAGCCTGGGGTTTGGTGGCCTATTGGTTAAGGCGATACCCAGCGGATCCAAACGGAGTGGGATCAAATATCCCCTCCATTCCCCTTTTTTCCAATTCACAAGCTGGTGGCCGTGGCCGCTCGCGACAATTTTAAAAACCAAAATTTTCGTAATTACAGTCAAACCTGGGTTATCCGACACCCCAGTTAACCGACACCCTCTTTTATCCGACACCATGAGCCCGATTTGGTTGGCCTGGTAAACCTACACCCCAGTTATCCGACACCTCGTTTAACCGACACCTCGTTTAACCGACACCTGGTTTATCCGACACCATAAGGGCGGTCCCTTTGGGTGTCGGATAAACCAGGTTTGACTGTATTTTGAATTTTAGTGTTTGTTAGATGTTAAGTTTGCCCAAGGCTAAAAATTGAAAAAAAACCACCAAAAGCGAAATTTTTGTAGCAGGTGCGAATTTCAAAAAACCTCTGCCTGTCCGTAAAAAGATGGCTACTGGCCAGAGTTTTCATTGATCCGGCTTTCACTGATCTGATAGCGGTATCAATGATAGTTTGGATCAGATCAGATCAGTGGCCAAAAATTTGGGCCGGATCAGATCAATCGAATTTTGACGAATTTTTTTAGCCATTATCATTGATGCAGGTTTCATTGATACCTTGGATCAGATCAGGTCAATGGCAAAAAACCAGATCAATGAGAACTCTGCCACTGGCATAAAAAGCGCACTTAAAAGTATTTTTGCTTGTAAAATGTGTTTTTGAGAGTGTCTATGCAGGATGATGATTGATGATTTGTTATATTTTTGACCAGTGAAAAGAAGTTTTGCTGAAAAAAAAACCAAATATTTGAAAATTTTCCGGCTTTTTGGAAAACTTTGAACTTTTTGCAGAAAATTTTCCGGAAAATTCAACAACCCTAGTTAAAACAAAATTTTGCTTACTATCAAAACTATTCTGGATTTTGTTGAAGAGTTCCCGGCATCTACATAGCCACCGACTTCATTTGTGCTTTTCCCACAGAAAGTGTTGAAGACTTTGAAGAAAGCATGGAGGTGGTCAAGCGCTACGAATTTCCCTCTCTTTTTATCAATCAGTTCTATCCTCGACCTGGCACTCCAGCTGCTAGATTAAAAAAGGTTGAGACTACTGAGGTATGGAACACACCTTTTGAATGAGAAAAAAAATTCTGTGAAACCTTGTAAAAACAAGTTGTAGGCTCGCCGCCGCACCAGAGAGATGACCCACCTGTTCCACTCCTACAGCCGATACACCCCACAAAGAATCGGGGAACAACATGATGTATTGATCTGCGAAATGGCTACGGATGGAGTGTCTTATGTGGGACACAACAAAACATATGAACACATCTTGGTGTCTGCCGCTGACACCAAGCAAAATTTATTGGGCAAAAGGACCAGAGTCCAGGTGAGCTGATTAAAATCTACTTTTTATTATAAAAATATTCTAAGATAGGGTCGAAAAAATTGGTTGACCAAAAGTTAACATTTGGGTACCAAGGCAAAATGTTTTTGCTTGAAACTCTGCTGCTATATTTTTGTACTCGAAGTGCCTCGAAAAGTGCCTATAAATGCATGTAGGACTACTTTCTATTCCTCAGACGTCTACGCTGAGTCGTAGGGACCAGGAAGCTTGGAATTAAGATGGGTTGAAATACTTTTCGACCCTAAAAATAACCTCTTTTCTGCTGGAATTGTCTCTTTTCCTGCCGAAAATTTTAAAAGGCTTTTATTCTCGGGGTTTTATTATCACTTTCGAATTTTTTTTTCGACGAGCGTGTAGCCCAGGATCTCAGCTTTCTTACAAGCTATTTACAAGCTATTAACTGACTAACAAGGGAACCGATCGAACTGTACGATTCGATTCAAAAATTCTGACAATGCCATTTTGTAGAGCATGGTCGATTTACTATACAGAATTTTAATATTTTTTTGATAGCAGATAGAAAAAATCGAATCTGGGGATTCGAGAAACTTGTCAACAGAGACCGAAATTGCCTTGGTCCCCTGTGCATTCTTAAATAAGGAATTTGTTTATAAATTACCCTTGAAATGGCGAAAATATGTTTTCGAAAATCCACAGGGGGGACCAAGGCAATTTCGGTCTCTGTTGACATGTTTCTCGAGTCCCCAGATTCGATTTTTTCTGTCTGTTAGCAAAAAATATTTAAATTCTGTCTAGTAAATCGACTGTGCTCTACAAGATGGCATTGTCAGAATTTTTGAATCAAATCGCACAGTTCGATCGGTTCCCTTGTAAGTTGTATTTTAGAAAGTTGGAAAAAAAAGTCTTGTGGTCCATTCAAAAACGTATTTCTCCAATTTTTCGGGACCTCATTTAGTCAGTTGATAGCTTGTAAGAAAGCTGAAATCTTGGCCTACATGTTGGTCAAAAAAATTTTAAAAGTGATAAGAAAACCCTTTTAGAATAAAAGCTTTTTAAATAAGAGAATAGCAACCATTAAGGTGCACGACGCAACTACCTGACAAGGAAACCGATCGAACTGTACGATTCGATTCCAAAATTCTGACAATGCCATCATGTAGAGCATAGTCCATTTACAGTATAAAGTTCTCATCTTTTTTTGCTAACAGACAGTAAAAATAGAATCTGGAGACTCTAAAAACATGTCAAAATACACCAAAATTGCCTTAGTCCTTAGTCGAAAACATATTTTCTGCTGTCAAGCGTTCACATAGTGACACCGTGAAATGTTCGATCTCCAACTCGGTCCGACACTTTTCATCCACATATGGGTTTGAAATAGTGTCAGACCCCACTAATGATGGAACTTTTGGAGGTGTCACCATATCAAGGGTAGATTATAAACGAATACGTTTTACGAATCCACAGGGGGTACCAAGGCAGTTTGCGGCTCGATGTTTCTGGAGTCTCCAGATTCAATTTTTTCTGTCTGTTAGCAAAAAATATTGAACTTTTATGTAGTAAATCGACTATGCTCTACAAGATGGCATTGTCAGAATTTTGGAATCGAATCGTACAGTTCGATCGGTTCCCTTGTAAGACATGGATCACCTAATAGGGCTAAAATGACATATACCCCCAGCATTCAATAAATATTCACCCACAGCAGATGAATAGCATCAGAAAGGGATAACACAAATCTGCTTTACCTTTAATACTTAGCACTCAATTGAAAAAAGTTGCTCAATTAAAAAAAAATATTTTGGCTTTTGCTTTAACAGAAAATTTAGACCCAATACAAAAAATCATCTTTAGATTACATCAGTGTCCAAATTTTACATGAAGGGAGAAATAATTGAGTCAAATCGCGCTTCTGAAGCTTTCAGTGGTAAGAAAAATGGGGTCGGTTTGCCTAAAAGTTGGAGTCTTCTCAAAATTGTTATTGCTTCACAGATTCTGGTCATGTTTTATTTCTTGTTGAGATATTTGTTGAGAGTTTGATTTAGGAAATAAACTTTTTATTGGGCGTTTTGTATACTATTCAACTTCTACAATGTACATACGATACACACTAGAAATCAGAAACTCGGCCTTTTTTCTCCCAATCGCCATATCTGGTAGGTTCAGGTCCTTGAGGTCCTCCAATTTCTTTGACTGGTTTAGTATCCTCTTGCTTTTTGCTTGAATTGTTGGCTTCTGGAGTTGGTTGATTGGAATCATTAGGAGACTTGCCAGCAACCAATTTGGTAATAGAAATGTGTCGGCGAGCGAAAATTCTGGTGATTGACAACATATTGATCTAAAAGTATTAAAAATAAGCAAGAAATTAATAAATTTAGATGAAAAGATAGAGCTTAAGGATTTTAACTTGCGGAAATCTAAAAATAATATTTTTTAAATTATTCTTGGTGGCATAATGATACTTTTAGTATTTGAAATTCGCATAAGATTTTCGGACGCTACTGGAATATAATGGAAGAAGAGGATATTCCTACTGGAATGTCCTCAAGCCACCTGCGCCCCAGAAGGGGGCGCAGGTGGCTTGAGGAGGCCTGGGACACCAACGAGACGCCCTGCTTCGCCCGAAATCGCGTTTTAAGCATTTTTATGGCAATATTATATCGTAAAAACGATAGAAAACATGATTTTTTCATTGGGAAAGGTATATGGATACTTTTAGGAAAAAAATATTTTTGACCAAAAATGACTTTTTTGCCTTGGTCCCTTTTTTTTTATCAAGAACACTACTAATAAAATATAAATAAATTATTTAAATAGTTATTACAAAAAAATACACATTTGACACATTTTTTCCTTTTTGGACAAAACAAATTCGATTTTTGATACCCAGGGGGCCAAGGCAAAAAAGTCATTTTTGGTCAAAAATATTTTTTTTCCTAATGAAATGATTCCCAATGAAAAAATCATGTTTTCTATCGTTTTTACGATATAATTTTTTTGTTCTCTTGTTCTCTTAATACTCTTAACACTTAAAACGAAATTTCGGGCGAAGCACAAATAGTGTAGTCCGGCCGAGACGAGTGCCCGCCTCGCCAAATTTATAAAATTTTTTAGTTCATCTTGTGACCATACTTGCACGTTTCGGAAAATAGGGCATCTTGTAGCTAAGATATTGCAATACATGGCTACAAAATGAGTTAATGATCAAGTGGATGTTGTTTTTAAAAGTTTAATGAAAATGAGTGGATCCGCACTGTGGAGCCGAACTCGGTTCTGCAACGCGGGTCTGCGACTTCAGAGTGCGGATCCACTCATTTTTTAAACAACATCGACCTGAAAGATGGAGAATTAAGAAAGAAGATTCAGAGAATAGATACCGTATTATCTCTAATAAGCGCCCTCTCTCTAATAAGCGCCCCCCTCTACTTTGAGGGTCTGTATCTCGGGGCAGAGCAAATATTTTGTAGAGCTGTTTTTTGCATTTTCTTGACTCCCACGAGCCCTACCGATTCCGCTTTTTGGATTTTGGTTGTGCACCCAAAAGTTTCGAGATCGACCCAAAATTTTTCCGATTTTCGGAGGGTTGAAAAAAAAGCGCCCCGGGGCGCTTATTAGAGATAATACGGTAAGTATGATGGAAAATGATGCATTTGTAGGGTGGACAAAGGACCAAAATTTTTCACTCTACGGGTAGACTCAAAACTCGGAAGTCGAATTTTTCGACTCTGTCGGTCGACTCAAAAGTTGAAAATAGAAAATTTCGGCGCTACCGGAGTACATCACCCCCCACCCCAAATGAATTTTTTTTGAACTTTTTCAAAACACAATTTTAACCATTTTTAAGCATTTCCTACACGTTGAACACGATAAAAAGGTGTTTTCACCTCCTTTTTTCTATAAAAAGTCGATTTTTTTTTAAATCTTGAATTTTGGTATTTTTAGTTAAATCGGATAAATCAGATGTTGTTGGTTGGTTAGAGATGCGCGCACTCACTTACCTTAGACATAATTCCGAGCAAGACTCTTGATCAAAAATGCATTTAGAGGCTCTTTTTGCCCAGCTCCAGTGACCAAAACATGGTAAAACAGCCAAATGGTCGAAATTTCAAAATGCCCAGAACACAAAAATAATGTCTTTTTTGAACTTCTGAGGTGATTTCAGGTTGATATAGGGTCTTTGGAAACACTTTAAAAAAATTTCATTTGGGAGGGTGTGTGGTTGGTATGCTCCGGTAGGGTCGAAATTTTGACTTTCGACTGAAAAACTTGAAAACGAGGGTCGATTCGCCAACCCTACCTATGTATTCGTTTAAAATTTTGATTTTAGTTTTTGAAACTAAGAACCATTTGATGCACAAATCAAGAAATTAATTCGTTGAAGTTTGTTTCAACGTGTTTTGCAAAATGTCCTTTATTTTAGTTCCAACATCTCGATTGTTTTTAAATGTCCTTAATTTTGAAATTTTGATTTCGGAGCCCTGTTATAAACCTAAAATGTATTTTTCAATGTTTGGAAAATTAGGCTGTGGAAATTTAAAAAAAAATTAAAATTTCTGATTTTCCACCTTTATGTTGTCTAGCTTACATGTTTAGCAGGGCTGCACCGGACATCCGATATCCGATCCAATATTTTTTCATATCCGGGGTTCTAGTGGACTATCTGTTGCCTTTTTTGCCTTGGTCCCCCCTGTTGATTTCATGATGACTTTAAGATTTGTTTCAAGTTCTTTTTTGTTTTGTCACGAAAATTTAAATTTCGTTTACTTGTTCTTGCATTTTACTTCATTAATTTGCTGTGACACGTGTTTAAAGATCTTTTTTAATAATACCGTTGGTCTCAAATTATATGTTATATGTAACGAGCTAATAGCATCCTACATTGCAGAGGCGGTATTCAGGCAGCACTCCAAAATTGAGAAAGTGGATCCTTTGGAAAAGTTCTTCGAACAGGTGTCAAAAATATATACTATTTGTAATTATGATATGTATTTTCTTTCTATGTGAATTGTATATTGTAAGAATAAAAGCGTTTGACTAAAAATCCTCTGATTAATGTTTTAAAAATTAAACGAGCGCATCGCATTGGGGCATGCAGAAAATTTCGGTACAAAAAATGTTAATCTCAATTTTGTTAAAATCAGCAGGGGGGACCAAGACAAAAAGTGCTTAAATTTGTTAAAAATCAACAGGGGGGACCAAGGCAAAAAAGGCAACAGATAGTCCACTAGAACCGATCCAATATTTTTTCATATCCGGCACAACGGTGATGTGTGGTCAGGAAATCATTTAAAATATTTTAATGATTGGTTCTTTATTGTACATAAAATCGTTTTACAAAATAGCAATTATTTTTATGTAAGTGATGAAAAGATAAGTTAGATGACACTTTTTAAACAATAGGATCAGCCCAAACACAGTCATCTTCAATCTTCAAGTTGTACTTGCCATTGCCATACTCCGAAGTCACAATCCGGAACCAGCCCTGCTCGCCCCAAGCAGTACCTGCAATTTCGAAATTATTTTAAAAAATTAATGAAAATTTTTTTAAGGAAAACTAACCCCAACTGTTTCGACCAATCCAGTAGGAGACCCCAGTGTCATGGTCTACTCCCCAGCCAACCACCTAAATAGCTTTCTTATCAAATGTTTTTTACAAAAAAAGTTTTAACTTACAGAAATAATGTGGTCAATTCCTTCATTGGCTGAAATTTTTTTTGGGTTTAAGGTCATTGAAGGAAGTTTTAATAATTAATAAATGAAAAGAAAATTTGGAGCTTTAATCGCATACCGTAAATACTCTGATAGGCCGAGTGTTTACGGTAATCTCTATTTATTTCCGTCGGCCAAACAAAATAACCTACCGTATTTTCTCTAATTATAGACCCCCACCCTAAATTCAAAAAACTTGTTTGTGGCATTCTGTTTTTGACCCGATTTTTAAATATTTCTCTTAGGCAAGTTACGCCTTATTTTGTAGCTCATTTCACTTGCTACAAAATGAGGGGTAACTTGCCTGAAAGAAGTATCAGCAAGTCGGTCAAAAACACAATGAACACAATTTTGAATAGGAGGGGGTATGTGGTCTGTAATTAGAGAAAAGACGGTATTTTAGAATGTTTCGAAGCTTATGACAGAAGCAAAGCAAACAAGAAGAAAAGAAGGCCGGTCGCAAAATTGTAGAAGCCAAGAGCATCATGCAATTAATGGTCGAAGGTCTCTATCGAATCGGTTAAGAAGATAATAGAAGAAACTGGAATTCCTATGTGTAAGACTGTAGACTATAGAAACCTCAAGAAGTTGGAATAGCAAAGAAGCGGCAAGCGATATCTAGCTAAAAGCCATTTTGGTACTTATTTAGTTGGGGCCCCCAAAAAGTCAAATTTTCATTTTTTACTAGTTTGATTTTTTCTGACCTAAAGTTAACTTTTATTGTAACCATAGCTGTACCTCAGTCAAAAACGCCGCCGGCGGTGCAGCTATGATTGTTAAATTAAAAACTAAAAGAGAGATAGATATTAAGTGCAATCAAGTGTCAGAAAATCAATTTAAGACACAAAAAACATTATGAAAAGGCCATTGCCGTCTACGATAACGGTTGTCCGCCGCCAATAAAAAAAATCCTAATCATTGAACTTCTTTGCGGATTTTTTAACCTGGTTTCTAACAAAACTTTACCTAAAATAAAATTCTAGGCCTTGTTTGGTCAGAAACCAAGTTGAAAAATCCGTACAGAAGTTCAATGAATATGAAAAAATTTTTGAATTGGTGGGGGAAAATTTAAAACAGGTGGCCATGGTCCTTGAAAGGGCCACAACACTCTTATCCTCACATGATCAAGAGTTTCTCCGAAAAAAAAGAGAAAAAAAGAGAAGTACCGTATATCTTATAATAAGGACCCATGGGGCCTTATTTTTCAACCCCTCTTTGGAGGTGGGGCCTTATCAGAAGGTGGGGCTTTATTAGAAGATGACTTTTAGGCCTTATTAGGCCTTTTTTAGGTGAAACTTTATTTTTCAACCCTCTTTGGAGGTGGGGCCTTATCAGAAGGTGGGGCTTTATTAGAAGATGACTTTTAGGCCTTATTAGGCCTTTTTAGGTGAAACTTTATTTTCAACCCCTCTTTGGAGGTGGGGCCTTATCAGAAGGTGGGGCTTTATTAGAAGATGACTTTTAGGCCTTATTAGGCCTTTTTTAGGTGAAACTTTATTTTTCAACCCCTCTTTGGAGGTGGGGCCTTATCAGAAGGTGGGGCTTTATTAGAAGATGACTTTTAGGCCTTATTAGGCCTTTTTTAGGTGAAACTTTATTTTTCAACCCTCTTTGGAGGTGGGGCCTTATCAGAAGGTGGGGCTTTATTAGAAGATGACTTTTAGGCCTTATTAGGCCTTTTTTAGGTGAAACTTTATTTTTCAACCCCTCTTTGGAGGTGGGGCCTTATCAGAAGGTGGGGCTTTATTAGAAGATGACTTTTCGGCCTTATTAGGCCTTTTTTAAGGTGGGGCCTTATTTTTCAACATCTCTCAGGAAGTGGGGTTTTATTAGAAGATATACGGTATGTTGGAAGTGACATTATGTATGTTGAACTTTGGCCACAAATTGGCGAATAATATGTTTGCGATCAATATTTATCTCTATTTTAGTTGTTGGTGTGACGTTAAAAGTTAACTTTGTATCAAAAAAAAATCAAATTACCGTATTTCCTCTAATTAGCCGGCCCCTCCTAATAAGCCGGCCCCCTCTAATTAGCCGGCCCCCAGGAGGCGCTCCAAAATAAGCCGACCTCTAATAAGCGGGCCCTCTAATAAGCCGGCCCCCTCTAATAAGGCAGCCACAACAAAAAATCCAATTCAAATTTAATTTTAAACTTGACTTGAAACCATGAAAAAACAGATGCATTTAAATTTGCAGACAGTTTATTTGTCCATGTTCATTTTCAGTTTTAGTGTGATCATTTTTAAATTTTAATTTTTTTAGCGTAATGGGATTCGAAAGCGATGATGAAGAAATCAAGCCTCCACAGAAACTGAAGTCTTATTCGATGGAATTCAAATTAAAGGTCGTCAAGCATGCCAAAGAAATCTCAAACCACAGTGCAAGTAGCAAGTTCGGAGTGAGTCGAAGCTGCGTTCAAAATTGGGTCAAGCAAGAAACAAAGCTCCATCACATCAAGTTGGTTTTTAGCACCTTGTTTATTTAACAATTAAATTTTTTCAGTAACTCTTCACCCGGAGGAAAACTGAAAAAGAAGCTGCAAGGAGGTGGTCGTCCACTCAAGTTCAAGGATCTCGACACACAATTGGCAATCTGGGTTAGAGAAAAGAGGTCAAGAAAGCTCCGAATCTCTAGTGAAATAATTCAGCGCCAAACCGAAAAAATTTTCAATGCAGAAAAAGATTGTGGTGAATTCAAAGTGAGTATTAAAGTGCCTTAAGCTATGACTAGTTTGTTGGTTTTAGGCAAGTAGAGGATGGTTAGAAAAATTCTTATCGCGCCATAGCTTTCGCCTCCGAGTTCCAACGACAGTGTGTCAGAAACCGCCAAGTAACTACGTGCAGCAAATCGTGGACTTCTTGCTTTACGTGACTGAAATTCGAAAAAAGCACAAGTAAGATTTTGTAAACTTGGTGTGAATTTTCAACTCTTTTCTTTCAGTTATCAGGGAATCTTTGCCGCCGATGAAACTTCACTCTTCTTGGATCCGTTGGGTGGAAAATGCATCGATGAGACAGGAGCTAAAGAAGTATTTTTAACAAGCCGAATTTCAATTGGAGTCTTAAAATACTCTCGATTTTAGATTTCCATACTGACTACGGGGCATGACAAGACAAGAATCACTGTGATGCTAACTGCTAGATCCGATGGGAAAAAGTTGAAACCATTTGTGCTGATCAACAGAAAGAAGGGAAAGGATGTCACAGCAGTTCAAGAAAAGTACAAAAGCAAGCTGGAACTTTGCTGCGAGGGCTGCGTGTGGATGAACGATGAACTAACTATCGACTATTTGAATCGTGTCTTCGGTCGCTCGTTGTTTGGTGGAAAGCGACTACTAGTATGGGACTCCTTCCGTTGTCACCTCGTTAGCAGAAGCAGCAAAGAAAACATTGTACTCAAAAAGAAGCTTCTGGAGCTGAATATGCAAACGGCAGTGATTCCAGGTGGATGTACAAAGTTTATTCAAGTTTGACTTTATTATTTTATGGTAATTTTTAAATTAAAATGGTTTTAGGCGCCTGATGTATCGTGGAATGGACCGTTCAAAGCTCGATTTCGAAAAGACTATGATAGGTGGATGAGTAACGATTCGCAAAAAGAGTTTACAAGTGGTGGCAATCCAAAAGCTCCTTCAATGGATGTTTATTTGCAGTGGATCGTCGATGCATGGGATTCTTTGTCGCCAGAAGCTATAGCCAAGTCATTCAAGGGTCAGTTTGTTCAAATTTATTTTTACTAAGCTAGACTCCTGATTTTCAGACTGTGGGATCACTATCTGCTATGACGGAAGTGAAGATGACAAAGTCCACTGCTTCAAGCCACATGGTCCAATTCCTAAGGGGCGAGCTGTACTGATGGATGCACGTTATTCGATCAAAGAAATGACTGTCGTCGAAGAGGTCGATGCTGAGCAAGATGAAGAGAATGGCTACATGAGCGACGAATCTTTAGAGTTGGATTGGAGTGATGAACTGAATGCACCAAATCCTGATTTTCATGCTTTCTGATTGGAATTTATCCATCCTGGTCTATCATTTATGTTAGTATTATTGTCACATCCTGGTCTATCATCTATCTTATCATTGTTGTCACCTTCTGGTTTTAACTTTCCTGTTAGAGAATTTTAATAAAAATTTGATAAAAGGATGTTCAAAATATAAGGCGGCCCCCTCTAATTAGCCGGCCCCCTCTAATAAGGCGGCCCCCTGGAGGGGATCCAAAAAATAAGCCGGCCGGCCGGCTTATTAGAGGAAATACGGTATTACAAAATAAAAAATTGACTTTTCGGGGGGAGCTCCAACTAAATAAGTACCGCCATTTCATAGAACAAAGCAGTGCAGTGGCTAAGAAATTCAATCTAGGCAAAATAAAATAAAATTTTAGGTGGAGAGAAACTCAAAATAGGGTATCCTGGGTACATTTCGTCACTTTTGGAAATATGAAATTTTAGAGGTTCTTTTTTAACTAAGTACTGTTATTATACTAAATTTGGCCAATTTTCCCCAGTTCAAACTTACTTTTTTCTTTGTAGATTCCTGCACTGTAAGTGTCAAAAGCTTTAGTAGCAGCAATGCCACAAGCAATTGGACCATGATGGAAAATCTCAGCTTTCATTTTCTGCATTCCCGACACCGGTCCGTAGTCACCCACTTTGTAGAGAGTGTAGTTAGCGATTGAAAAACAATCGCCCGGCCAGCAGCTCCCACACTGGTTGTTTGGGTTGCATTCTACAACAAGACACCGTATTTCCTCTAATTAACGCCCCGGTGCGTTTATTTTTCGGATGCCCAATTTTTAGATCGATCTCGAGATTTTCGGGTGTTCAACCAAAATCCAAAACGCGGAATCGATAGAGCTCGTGGGAGTTGAGAAAACGCAATAAACAAATGTGCGAAATAATTTTTCCACTCCGAGATACAAAAGCTCAAAGTCAAGGGTGGGCGTTAATTAGAGGAAATACGGTACTATTAATACCCAAAACCTCAGAATCACTGCTAACCTCCATCTCTGGCCTGGTAATTGTTGCAAGTCTCGTGTGGGATGCCGTGTCTGAATTACCAAAAAGTTCAATAGAAGTGTCCCGCAATAAAAAAATTGTGTTTTGCTGACTTATGAGCGTATTTGTAGACCAGATCGGCCTGTCCACCCTCACAACTTCCAGCTCCAGCACAGTCGATCACCTCCTGGGTAGATAGATAAGCTGGGGGCTTAAAAAGAAATACTAATTTTTTTAGCCAAAATTTTCTAAGCTTGTTCGTACCCAAGCATTCTTTCTCTTAATATTGATTCTGTCGCCCAAAGCAGAAGTAGCTCCAAAAGCCCAGCAGGAGCCACAATCTTAAAAGTTTTTTGTTGGTTTAAGAGTAAGAGATTATAAGTTAGTATGAAGTACATTGAGGAATATGCTGGTTGCGGTCAGGCCCACAGTAGTTGACTCCATTCACATTTCTCCAATCCCAACTGGTCGGCAAATCACCAAAGTTGTAGTCCTGGTAGTCGTGCAGGCGGGGAGAAGTCCTAGAAAATTTTTCGAGATTTTTCAAAGCACATTTTTTAAATTGAAATTGTTATTTTTTACTTTAGGCAATGTGTTCGGACTTTTGCCTTAATCCCTCTTCTGATTTTTCTACCTTTTTTTGGTAAAAAATTTAAAAACAAAAAGTACAGCATATTTGTTTTGCCCAAGTTTAGTAGAAAACTTTTTTAGGCTCATTTTTATCGCTTTGGTCAACTGACCCTTGATGACCAAATCTTTTTGCCATTTTTTTGTTTTGCTCCATGCTATTTTTTTCGGCTTGTGCTCAGGTGCAGTGTAGGTCATCGTAAGTGAGGGGGGGGGACTCAAACATGTTTTCCTTACATTTTTGTAGTTCGAGAAACATGTTTGATTCCATCCTAAAATACGCTGGACTACACTACGCCTAAGCAAATAAACAAGAAGTGGTATCAAAACAAAAAAGTGATGAGTGCTATTTTGTAGCGCACTTCAAGAGCTACAAGAACTATTTTACAGAATTATTTTGGAAAATTTAAGTGTTGAGATATGGCCTTTTGAAAAAAATCGATTTCTTTAAGAAACGACTAAAATGTAAATTCGTCCAACTTTTTCTAATTTTGGTCATTTTTTGAAGAAATCAATTTTTTAAAAGGCCATATCTCAACACTTGAATTTTCGAAAAAAAATTGGATAAAATAGGTCTTGTAGCTCTTGAACTGCGCTAAAAAATAGCACTAAAGTGTTGTTGAAGCGATAAATCCTGAATTAGGTTTTTGACCAGTTAAAATGATGAAAATGGTTGACAATACTTCAAAATGACCTGACAGGTGCTTGGAGCTAAATCATTACTATTCTAAAATATTCCAAATAAACTTTAAAAACCGTTTGAAAGAGGAGAATCAGGCATACAAAAAACATGTGTTTGGAAAAATTTTGCAATAAAAAAATTATCTAACTGCTTTTTTATAGTTCTGTTTGACTAATTTTCAGATCTGTAGCAAAAACAGTTTTTTAAAACAGATTACAGCCAGCTCTCGCTATACAGTTAACTCTAACTATACAATCAACTCTCGCTACACAGTTAGCTCCAACTATACAATCAACTCTCGCTACACAGTCAACTCTCACTATACAATCAACTCTCGCTATACAGTTAACTCTCACTATACAATGAACTCTCGCTATACAGTTAACTCTCACTATACAATGAACTCTCACTATACAATGAACTCTCGCTAGACAGTCAACTCTTACTATAACTCAACTTTTGCTATATAGTTAACTCTCACTATACAATGAACTCTCGCTATACAGTTAACTCTCACTATACAATCAACTCTCGCTAGACAGTCAACTCTTACTATAAGTCAACTTTTGCTATATAGTTAACTCTAAATATAGTGCGCTTTTTCGGTACCCAGCGACCACACTATATCGAGAGTTGGTTGTAATGAAGTTTTTAGTCCAAAAGTCTATAAAAAACACTCACTTGACTTGGGAAACTGTTCCATTCGGTGATTTTTTGTAACATCCGCTCAAATTGTACTGACTTTTGCTGCGCTTACTTGAAGTCTTTTTAGCTGGAGCAATACTAATACTGTCTCCAAAAGTGTCTTGTTCCTCATTGGCCACAATGCTGTACTCAGTCTCAGTGTGGTGGTGATGTCTGGAGTGTTTGGCTACTACACACGAAATAGTCACCAAAACCCCCAAAATAGCTGTCAAAAGCAGGACTTTGGCCATTCTTTGGTGCACAAAATGGTTTCAATATTAACGAAAAAGACGAAAACAACTCTTTTGATGATCACGATAAGGAGGAAAATTTACAAAAAAATGGAAGTAGGGCACTTTTTATGGCTTGCTCTTTGTCTTATCTATAAAAGTCGATCAAAAATGGGTGATAAAGAAAAGGGTGGGAAAACCAATCAAACTGTTGACCAATCAATTTTGTAATAAAGCCATATATTATTAGGGAGAGGATAGAAGGCGGTAGTAAAATGTGATATTGTTGGTCGTATCAGCTGACAAAGCTTTTTACAGTCAGTTGAAAATACGTGCTCAGTTAACTAAAAAAGAGACTAGAAAGTGGCTTACGAAATTTGCAGACAGTAGACTTGCTTTATTAACGCCTTCTTGAATTTTTTCTTGAAGCTTTTTTTATGGAAAATCTTAACATAGCATCTCTAATCCGAAAAACAGCCAACAACAGGCATAATGAGACAAAATAGACAAAAAATAGAGTATAAAAAGTAAAAAAAACTCTCGAGAAAAGAGGACCATGACGGAAAAATAAATTTTTTCTTTTATTCCTATCTTGAGGACTGAACTATAAGGAGCTCAAAACGGCTGGAATCTTTGCCGAGTAATAACCGTTTCAAGTTGGTCGGTCAGCGGGTGCCACTCTTTGGTTAAAGTGGGTTATTCGGCGTCCTCCCAAAACACTCCAAATGATGATTTTTCGATGTTTCAGCACTTTAAACGTGCAGAAAACGTGTTTTTAAGGCTCGGCCGACCATTCTTTAAAATTTTTTTTTGACCGAAAATCGACTTTTTGTCTTGGGGGACCAAGTTAAACTATTCTGGGAGGCTGAAGAAATCAATTTTTTAAAGGCTACCTGAACATCCCAAAAAGATGTATTTTGAACATAGTTTTGTTAACTGGGGCCTACCGCATACAGAAACTCTGGTACGCATATATATTCATGCACCCAGAGCTACTTTCGAGTGATTTGTGTCTAAGGTATGTGTGTGCGCGCATTTCAAAATTCCCCGCAAGGGGCGCAGGGGGCTTGAGAGTTAGAGATGCGCGCACTCACTTACCTTAGTAATCATTAAGAGAAGTACTCTCGATTAAAAATGTATATAGAGACTCATTTTGCACAGCTCCTGTGATAAAAATAGGGTAGAAGGGAAAAACCATATGTTCTATATGCATAAATTTCAATTTATATTTAAACGTTTCTTTGTTAGAAAGTGTTTGTAATATAATTTTTTTTTCATTCAGAAAGTGTTTAGAAATGCTTCTTTTATCGTGTTGAGCAAAAAAAATGAGCGGGGGGGGGATTTTTGGTCACTTTTCAAGAAATCCGAGTATGGGGGAAACTATAAAAGTGCCCATATCTCATCTTTATTGACAACCAACATAAGAGAAAGCTTCAATAACAATAATTGATTGATGGAAGAGATTTATTGAGCAAAACAATCATCTCGGCTTTTTCGGGCTTCAAGTTGCTCCTTCGATTGTCATAGACATCGCCGGCTGCTGAAAAGACTTGCTCGCTTGGCTGACTAGTTGCTGGAGCGGAGAGGAATCGCTGCGCAAGCTTGGCCAAGATCGGATAGATTAACTTATGTCCCTAAAAAAGTAGAATAATGCAGATAAAATTTGCCCGTGCGTTCGTACGAGAATTTCCCCAATTATCAACGTACATTTATCAATTATATTTTATTTTACAAGAAATTATACAGTTATTCAATTAGAATTCTGGCCAGATTCCGACATTTTCGACCCGAATTTGTGATCTTTTTACAAGTATGTGTTAAAATATGCACTAAAAACGTAAAATATGAAAAACATACTGCATAAAAGTACAAAAAAGTGCGCAATCAATGTGTCCTTATGTGTCATTTTTATCCTTCTCAGCAAGATGAAAGAAGAGAAACTGCTGAAAAGCCGTCTCCATTCGGCTTTGATACAGTTCTTGTGGCAAAACCAGCCTGTACAGCGTCAGACAGTCAGCTGAAAATTTTTTTTGGAGAAATAGAGGGTGATTCCGATGTTGAAGAAACAGCACTAGATTTCTGGGATGTCAGAAAAAATAAATAAATTTCAGCTAAAAAATGAAAAAATTTAAAATTTTTGATTCAAATTTGTACGTGTACCCGTCTCTTGCTCAAGTTGCCTATGACATTGCAGTTGAAAGAATGTCTAGCATAATGGCAATGTTGACTAGTGGTCGAAAAGGAAGAACAGGTCCAGTGATTCTAAAAAGTAAAACATTAATGTCCTACAATGAAGGATTGGTAGAAATTTCAAATACCAGATTATGTTATAATAGGTGCAGTACTTACCTATATAAAATGTAGGCTTGAAAAAATAATAAAATTGATTATGAAACTGTTCACTCATTAATGAAACTAATTCAAAAAAAATTACAAATAATACTTATTTTTCCTCGGCGGCAGCCTTCCGTAAAATTGACGATTTTGGAGCGCCGGCGGCCAAAAATTACAAATAAGACTTATTTTTCCTCGGCGGCAGCCTTCCGTAAAATTGACGATTTTGGAGCGCCGGCGGCCAAAAATTACAAATAAGACTTATTTTTCCTCGGCGGCAGCCTTCCGTAAAATTGACGATTTTGGAGCGCCGGCGGCCAAAAATTACAAATAAGATTTAAGCGGCGGCGCTCATTTTTGCTAGACCCCGGCGGAGGTGGTGGTGCTTTTTTTTTCGAGGAACGTGCAAGTATGATTTTGTGCTTCTTTTTGATTGCAGGGGAGGAAAGGGACAGGTAGATGGCTGTATTTTCCTACCGCGAAAGCTTTTGGCCTAGAGCATGCTAGCACAGTAAGAAAAGGCTCGAGCTGGTGTGTCAAACCGTGTGTTTTTAGATCTTTTTTGTGTATTCATGTAGTGGTTAAACTTATTGTGTAAACTTAAACTTAGGCCCATTGACTACTACCTTTTTTACCAGCATCTTTTTAAACGACTGCTTTTCCAATTTGCGAAAAAAGACGATAAGCTGCCGATAGAAAAAGTATTGTGCAAAAAAACGGCTGCCAACATTTTCTCGAAATTTTCTCGAATTCCTTTTTTTTGCTCCTAAGCTCTTGCGAGAAGATTCAAGCAGCCATCTGCGCAATCACAGGAACATTATTTCAAAAATACAACCATGCTAAAATATTCAAAAATAAAAGTTGATTGTAAGTTGTAAAAACAGATTTTTGATTTGGTTCCAATTAGACACCGAAAAATCAACTTAAAGGCGAGTTTCTCGAATTTCGCGACGATCAACACTATTTAAAATCAAAGATCACTGCCCATACTAACAAGGGAACTTTCCGAACTGTGATTTCGCTCACAAATATTCTGGCTATGCCATCTTGTAGAGCATAGTCGATTTAGTTATGGAAGTGAAGTCTGTTTGGGCTGGTTAGAGAAAAAGTGGTGAGCGCGGCGGCATCGTAATGTCCAGTGTGAATTTTGTATTTTCAGTTAAATATTTTCTTTTATTTCAGTTGATTTCTTTTATATTAACACATAGCAACAGCAACCGCACCGTTTTATTAAACACGATCACAACAATGATACTCAATAACAAAGTGCGTGAAACAAAGAAGAGCCCGAATCAACTGAAATTAAGGAAAATATTTAACTGAAAATACAAAATTCACACTGGACATCACGATGCCACCGCGCTCACCATTTTTTCTCTCACCAGCCCAAACAGACTTCACTTCCATAAGCGACATGTAGCCAGAACGAAATCACAGTTCGGAAAGTTCCCTTGTAAGATGATATTAACTAAAAAACCCGTCGAGTGCCCACCCTGTGAAACCCGGAAACCCCGAGTATGCGAGAACTGGATTAAGCCAGCGCCTGCGTTTAATTACCTTGAACTTTATTAAAGCAAAAATTTTTGGCGAAACACAAAATTTAAAAGTTATTTATCTGCAGACTTGTTTATTCTTGCAAAATCCATGTTTTCTCATATTTCACCGATGTTTGAACTTTTACTAGCAAATGTGAGCTTTTGCTCACATTTTTATGAATACAAAAAGCTGTTTCTTCTAATTTATTCAATCAAAAATGCCCATTGTTAGAAAATACCCAGCCAAAAGCAACTCGGCCAAGATCTCCACTATAAAACCACCAGGCATTGAGCGTCAGCTAAAAGCGAATGACTTTCCAGTCTACGCAAAGCAAAATGATGCTTTTTCAATGCTAGATCCTATTAATCATCCCAATCGACGAGTATTTGCCTTCGAGTTTACCACACACAGACCAGGTAATTTTCAGATTTTGAACTTTTTTATAATTTTGTACAGTCGAGTCCCGCTAACCCGACACCCCAATAACCCGGCACCCACAATAATCCGGCACTTTTTAAAAATTTGGTTGGCTGGCAAAGAAAATCAACAAAGTTTACCCCCAATAACCCGGCACCCCCGCTAACCCGGCACTTTTTGCCGGTCCCAGTGGTGCCGGGTTAGCGGGACTCGACTGTACTAATTAAAAAAATTATTTTTTTTTTCAAAAATCGTTACTTTAGAATAAAATTTAATTTTTTCTATTTTATAAGCGTTTTTTTTTGCAAAAACAATATTTAGGCGTTCGAAAATTCACTGTTGCAGATCTAGATGAATTTCGCGATTGGTATATAGCACCAACCACCAATCCACGCTATTTTCATGAGCTTTTGGTGGAAAATATGTCAAACAGACTGTTTATAGATTGCGAATACAGCAAATCCTACAACAAAAATGTGAATGAGTCTAATTTAATTGACCAATTGATGGATTTTGTGGGCGATAAGCTTGAAAAGGTGATTGGAGAAGCAGTGGTAAGATACAGTATTAAACTCGGAATAAATATTATGTATTTATTTTAAAAAATTGTATGCCCTAATTCAAAATCGTGTTTTCGGCATTGTGTTTCTGGCATAGATTTGAGCAATGCTCTTATCCAGTGCAGGGAATTTTCAATTTTCTCGTCCTCGTACTTCGTACCAAAAATTTTCGGGCCTCGTACTTCGTACTCGTCCTCGTACCGAGTTTTTAAAGTCGCCCGTACTCGTCTTCGTCCTCGTCCTTTGTGTTGGAAAAAATTTCTTGCCTATTGTGGAGTGCGATCTCTGAAAGAGCTAGAGATCAAATTTCTGACTTTGCTTGGCATTTCCATTGCCGCCAATCAAACAGCCGACGCTCTGTTTGAAGATGACGACGAAGAGGCTCAACGCATTGTCGATGAACACCTCATAAAACTGGTCGAAGAATTAGCAAAGGGAAAAAAAATCTCAAGCAAATGTTTCACTAAGAAATTGAAACTTTTGATTAAAAATTGTTGTAATCATAGGAATTTTTGAGAAAAAATAAAATTTTCGCTGAAAAACAGATTTGAATAAAAAAGTTTCAACAAGGACGAGCGTCTTTACCCTTCGTCTTCCGTCCTCGTCCTCACCCCTTCGTCCTCTTTCTCGTCCTCGTACTTGGAAATTTGTGAGCCTCGTACTTCGTCTTCGTCCTCGTACCTCATTTTCGGAGCTGCTCATACAAGTACGAGGACGAGGACGAAGTACGAGGACGAGGACGAAGTACGAGGACGAGGACGAGGACGAAGTACGAGGACGAGGACGAAGTACGAGGACGAGGACGAAGTACGAGGACGAGGACGAAGTACGAGGACGAGTTTTCTGCACTGCTCTTATCCAATTTATTACCCATTTTGTAGATAGTGAGATAATCTACAAAATACAGGTTGGCACAATTTTTTGCGGATCTTAAAATGGCTGTAACTTTTTTATTTTCCAACTTTTCGACGAAATCTTTTTTTCGTTCGATTTCGCAATGTGGGACGTTTTGTTGGACACCACGTGTGCATGCAAAACTTTTCATTTTGGGGATAAAAAATGTTATTTTGAGCAAATAGGGATTTTTCGCTGCATCAGAAAGCTGTGGTGGGCATGGTATGCAAGATATGAAAGTCAATGCTAAGTTTAGCTGCAATATTGCCGTAGCTTCATTTTTTAAGATCTTGCTTATAATAACGTTGCCAATTCGAACAAAAAAAGATCTCGCCGAAACGTAAAAAAAATTAAAAAAGTTATAGCTCTTTTAAAATCCGCATAAATTTGCGCCACCCTGTAGATACTAACTTAAACTAACTTAAAGATAATTTTTTTTAAAGTGGACCAAATTTACAATGCTAAAAACACGATTTTTAATAAGAGGGGCGCTGCTTTTCTATAAGAATAGATAGGGTATTTGGTTTAATATATACATATTCTTTTGCCTTATCGGCTTTTTGTCTTGTTACCTTCTATTGTTGTATTCTGGCTTGAGCTTAGAAAAAGGCAGCGTATGCTAGGACGGACTGAAACATGCTTCCTAAACTGCGCCTAAGCACAAGTCGAAAAGTTAACAAAAGGAAAACCAAGGCGAAAAATCGGGACCGGCAAGGAACAAGAACCTAAAAATAATTATTTTAGCCTAAAAGCTGTTTTTTGATTCTGGAATCTTCTGCAGACCACAAATTTTCTTGTCATCTAATAGTCTATTTGCCAAACAACAAATTATTCCCATCAACAGTGAGGATGAAAACAACAATCGATCAAATGGTCAAAGCTTGTGAAGATGCGAATGTTGGCATAATAGACGGTGGCAATCCTTTGGCTCCAGAAAAGTGTTTTGTGGACAACACTATCTATACCAGGAACCGCAACTTCCGCATGTTTCTGTCCACAAAGTGTGGGCAGGACACTCCACTTAAATTAGCTGACTATTGCACTTTCTATGCTGATAGATCTGATCCACCGACTGACAAAGAAATATTTTTTGACTCGTTGATCATACCTAAGGATTACCAAAACTATGGTCAGTTAACACCACGATCCTAATCAAAAAGATTTTTCAATACTAATAGAGCGACACCCACTAATTAAAATCGTATTCATGACATTGTGTTTTGAATCTAATTTTATGGATTATCCCCTGCCAAATTACTAGCCAAATTTTAGCCAGTGAAATAAGCTACAATTTTAGTGCCAACTTGCCTAGAGATTATTTAAAAAAACAGTTAGGTCAAAGCACAATAAAGAACACAAATTCTTTATTTAGTGTGATACCAAAAAGTGTTTTTAGCAAAAATCTTTTGTTAAACCTGATTCGTCAGTCTAGTCATACAAATCGCAAGGATTCCAACTTCGCCGGTCATGGCAACATTTTCGCCGAAAAGACACGCGCCTCTCGATTTAGTGTAGCCTTATTTAAAAAAATGGTAAGGGTCATCACAAATAGAAGTAAAAAAGTGTCGGACCCTGGTTAGGGTTGATCTGAACTGATCTGATCTAGATCGATTTGATCTTTTCCCACCCCTCGTCCAACGTCGAAAGTTGAAAATTTCGACGCGTCGAGTCGACAACCCTATTTGCGGTGTTACACTGAATCTAGATTAGGCTGCACCCTAAACGCAATGGTTGAATTGACTAAATGTCGTCTTGCTAAATGAATCTTGCGTCTTTTTATCGTAAGAATGGCGCCTAATTTTAAAATTTGAGTTTTCTACCTTTTTTAAAATAACTTTATTTTAATTTTTACACCAACGCGCAGCTCCAGATCTCAGCTTTCTAATAAGATATAACACTTAGTTGTATATTTTCAAATTTTAGAGATTTGCGTAAATAAATGGAGGAATCTGGACCAAAAACTTACTTTCTTCTTGTACGCAAATCTCTAAATGTTTAAACAGCTACCGTATTTATTCTAATAGAACACCATGGTGCTCTATTTTTCGACCCCCCTCGACCCCTGGTGCTCTATTAGAGACTGGTGTTCAAATGAAGACTGGTGCTCTATTTTTCAACCTATCAGTACCGCAGACGCATCGCAAATTGCCAATTTATTACCCTAAATACTGTACGAACTGCTTCTCTAACCAATACCTTTATACATACTTTATCACAACCAAACAAACAATTGAACGTTCATTCCAACGAGGCATTACTATCATTCATCGAGTCTTCCTCTTCCTCACCGAGATCTACTTCCTCCAAGAGCTGTGCAATTTCTTTTTCATCGCGCGCTAGCTGAAGCTTTCTTCGTCCACTCGGCACCGGCCCATCCTTCTTGAAGCAATAAATTTCGTCGTCCTCGCTTCCATCTGTTGCTTTGGTGATGCCGCATGCCTTAAAAAGGTGAAATGAAGTAAACGAACTGAGATGTGAAAGCTTACTGTTGTTCACGAAGTTTTTCCTCTTGCTGGCACCAGTCCATGACACTTCTGCGGCTGAGATTGAACTTCTTGCTGGCGGACATTTTGGAGTACTTCTTGGCATAGTCCACTGCTTCCAACTTCAGATCGATAGTTTTCGTGACGATTGCTGGCTATACACGTTGGAATCGCTTTCGGAACCACTCAGATCAACTTCGCTCATGCTTCACACTGAAAAACACGTGTAATGAGATTGAGCAGTTAAAACACAGAATATGCAAGAAAAACTTCAACCCCTCTCGGGGGGTGGTGCTCTATTAGAGACTGGTGTTCAAATGGAGACTGGTGCTCTATTTTTCAACCCCTCTAGACCCATGGTGCTCTAATAGAGACTGGTGTTCAAATAGAGACTGGTGCTCTATTAGAATAAATACGGTAAGTGTTTTAGCTTTTTAGAAAGCTAAGATCTGGAGCTACATGTTGGTGTAAAAGTTCAAATTTAATTCTGTTAAAAAAAGGGTAGAACACTAAAACGTTCGAAAATTTCAATTCCAAAAATATTCAAAAACAAGTTCCATGTCTTTGTGTTTGCTAGTCCCGCCAGTGATACAAATAAGAGGACGGTGCAGGAAGAGTTGCCACTATGCTGCGGGCTTAACTCTTTAATCCACTATGACAACCGATCTTTGAAATTATACCCCACAATATTAAAAACTACAAAACTTGTAGTTATAGATAATGACGGAACGCGACCAATTTTAAAAATTCGCTAAAACTGCAGCAAAAGTTCTGATCCTAAGTGTCATTGATCCGAAAATCCCAGGAGTCCCTTTTTTGATTACAATTTCCATTTAGTGCACTTTATTAAAAAAAATTCCGGAAACTGAACAATTCACTCAAAATTTGAAAAAGATCTCGATCAAAAAATTTTAATGCTGAAAAATAAAGCCTAAGCTCTGAAACTAGGTGGGAGGAAACAGGAGGTGACTGCAGACTTGTCTATAGTTTTATATCACACCCAAGGACTTTTAGGAGTCAATCATCAAACATTTTTGCATAAATTAAAATTTCCAGCTTTGTAATAGGAAAAGATTACAAATATTCCATATAAAAGAAGTGGAAAATGTACCAAGGAATTCATTCTCAAACTTATATCTATGCTTCTGATTATTTTTAATGAAATTGATTTTCTTTAAATAATTTTTTTTCTATTTTCATAATAATGGTGGCTCTACAGGGTGACACAAAATTACTGCCCATTTTTTGAAAAACTTTATTTCTAATTTTTAAGTAAAATTTGTGGTCGCATCCAGTGCTCGGAAGTCGTACTCGTACTTTGTACTCGTACTACGAGTACGAACTACGAGAGAAAAAAAGGTCAGTACGAGTACGAATACGAAGTACGAGAGCAAATAATAAGAGGTACGAGGTACGACTACGAGTACGAGAGCAAAAAAATTAAGGTACGAGGTACGACTACGAGTACGACCAAATTCAAAAATTCCGAGCACTGGTCGCATCTCATTTTTATCGTTGTTTTCAGTGAAAAGTGGCTATTGAATCTTTTGTTTTTTCTTCTAGGCAACTCCCAGGTGGCTTAACCACGGTCATCGATTTTCCTGGGAAAATGGGGTCGATGGGGCAATGAGCTACTCAAAAAATGTTTTTGGTTTTGGACTAATATAGAGTTAAGGCCATTTTTAGGGGGTTAGAAAGTAAACTCTCGTAGCGTCTACAAAGGTAAATAAATAAGTAAAAATTGATGTTACATAACGCATGACAAAATCTGTCAGATTTTATATGCCGTGGAACGTAAAATGAAAATATTTTAGAGCTTGGTCACTTTGTGCAAACTGGTAATTACATTTTGTGCAAAAGATGCAGCTGTTCTTCTTTGGTGTATTTGTTTTTGTCAACAGCTTGGTGCTAGCACAAACCCAAAGTTCTTCTTCAACCGAAGTAATTGCGAATGGACGCGAAAACTGTTCGGCAGCTGGATCGCCTGACTACGACCTAATTCCCTTTTATCAAAGTGAAGGGGAAATGTTCACCAGCAACATAAGCTCTATTTCCATAGTGCCAGCTAATGGAGGTGCACCTATTGCGCACTTCCCGGTCAGCAAAGACAATGCCTTTACATTTGTTTACACAAGACCAATAAGCCCTTATAGTTGCCCTACGTGCTGGACGCCTATAAGATCGCCAAATGAAACACTAGTAAAGACCATAGTAGAACTGCTCAACGGAACTTACACTGGCGTTTGGGTATCTTTTTGTATAAATAATTGGTTGTAATTTAGTAATTTTCCGCTAGCCGAACTAAAAACCTTGTTACTTTGAGTTTTAACCAATTTTTTTGATCTTTTTTTGTAAAGTATGTTGTTTTAGGTGGGGTGACAAATACTACAGGGTGGCGCAAGAAATTCGCCCGATTTCAAACATCCATAACTTTTTGTTCTGACACGATTTCGAAATTCTGTAAACGCAGAACACCTTAGAATTACGGGTGCTTTCATTTGGTATCAAAAAATTCGACAATTTTTGACTTTTTTGCCTTGGTCCCCCCTTTGGTCCAAAATTAGATTTTTGACATTTTCTAAATCTAATTTTGGACCAAAGGGGGTACCAAGGCAAAAAGTCAAAAATTGTCGAATTTGTTTTGATACCAAATGAAAGCGCCCGTAATTCTAAGGTGTTCTGCGTTTACAGAATTTCGAAATCGTGTCAGAACAAAAAGTTATGGATGTTTGCGCCGCCCTGTACTTTTAGCATTTCAATTCTTCAAACTAAAATTTGAAGGTTATTAACTGGTGTTAGAAAAATTTACTTTTGAGCATTTCTTTAGTTAAGAAATTTATTCCATGAAAGCGATCCAAATATATAGTTTTGTAGCCTTGCGCCTCCTCTTTCGTATGGTGTATGAAACATAGCAGGAACATTATAGAAAAGTCAGCACTTGACTCCAAACACTTGTAGGGTCCAGTCTTGGCCGCGCCTGTTGATTGGCCAAGACTGGTAGGGTCATTTCAAGATGTTGGGGGCTCTTCTGGTTTGAGGTGTCGAACTGCGTGTTTTATTTCCAATAAATGTTCTTTTCTGTCTCAATTTATGTAAAAGTCATTTCTAGAATTTCGTGAAAAGCGAGGATAAATAACTTTCAGCCATAAAAAATAAACACAAAAGACCTGAGTGTGAGTCACAACCTCAATTTCATCAACCTCTTAAATCTCGATTCTCAAACAATTTTTGCGGCGAACAATTTCTCTGCAAGGAATGCCACAATCGTTTGCATGGCATAAATGATCTCCTACTAAAGCACTATATTGCTGCATCCATTAGCGAGAGCGTTTTGGTGAGTTTGCGATAATTTTGCACAATTTTTGAGCTAAATTAAAGGATACCCCCACCACTCAATTAAACCCTAACCCTACCAGCCAATTCAGCTTGCAGGACCAAGGAAATTTTTTACAAGCATTTTTTTATGCCAATAGTTTTTTTCAAGTTTAGGTAAAAAATAGTGCAATTGGCTGGTGGGAGTATAGTTTAACTGCTCCTTGGAAAATGGTTGCTATAACTCACCCTTGTAATCATAATTATCTGATTTTGATATGTGTTGTATTAGGTCGTCCAATAAGTTTTGAGAAGTAGTGGATTGCTTTAAAGTGCATCATTTGGCACATTTGACAATGATGTCTTCATATACCATTTTGTAGCCCGTTCTCTCTTTTAAATGTCGTATTTACCGGCTCTTTGTTATAACAAAATTGGACCAAAAATAAAAAAAACAAATAATTTCTCAAGTTTGGTAAATTTATGCACATTTTTTGTTTTCCTATTTTTGATCCTATTTTTTAGTTATTGTTCAATATCACATTTAAAAGAACAGAGAACGGGCCACAAAATGGTATATGACACGTAGAGACATCATTGTCAAATGTGCCAAATGATGCACTTTGAAAATTAAAGCGAATCCACGTACTTTTTCTCAAAACTTATTGGACGACCTAATATAATTTCTTTTGTTTCTAAAAACATTTTATTCTCGCTCTTCATGAAATTCTGGGTCTATAAATGACTTTTACATGAATTCCGATAGAAAAAACATTTTTGGAAATAAAACACGCAGTTCGACACCTCGAACCAGAGTAACCTCAAAATACTTTTCAACTTCTCAAATAACCTCACAAGTGATTGGAGCCAAATGGGGACTTTTCTAAAATTAAAATTATACAAGCAAGTTTTATGTACCATTTGTAAAAGGGGATACAGATCTATGAAATGGCATGAACACATATGATCTCAAAATTAAAGGCTTTGAAAATCCGTTCCTAATTAAATCAATTTGAATTTAGCAAAACACCGCGATTGTTCCCTGTCACACTGACTATGAGCGTCCAAATATTGTAATCAAATTCCAAGTAAATGATGGCCGTCAAGGAGAGTGGGTCGTTACACCTGAGCACTGGGCTGGTTTAGAGGTTTGGCCTTTATATTTACCAAGGCTGCACCGAATATGAAAAAAATATCGGATGTCAAAAAGCGCCGTAGATCGGATAATTTCTCAAAAATTTTGAAAAAAAAAAAAATTATCGGAAAATTCGCCATTGATATTTACCTTAATTTTTATTTTAAATCGACATTTTTAGGCAGCTGAAGGCAACACCTGCCGCTTCTTTCTAGCTGCATTACCCAGTACTGCACCACCATACTGGGATTCAAATGACTTCCAAGCTCGCCACTATTGTATTGCTCGTAATATGGCTGATAAAACAATTGGTCTAGCGGCGGCTTCTATAATCCATGTATGAGCAGTCTTAAATGGCATAGCCCACAAAAACGAAAACTTCTTTACATTTAATGTTTGGTTGTTGAAGAGTAAAAGGATAAACAATAAACTCATTTACAAATTTAGTTGTTTGAAAGCATGAAAAAGCATGCATACCAGAGCTTCTTTATGCGGTAGCTCCCAGTTAACAAAACTATGTTCATATCCCATCTTGAGGGGTGGGGGGTCGGTTGTGGGTGTCGAGAGCGGCCACGGCCACCAGCTTGTGAATTGGAAAGAAGGGGAATGGAGGGGATATTTGATCCCACTCCGTTTGGATCCGCAGGGAATCGCCTTAACCAATAGGCCACCAAACCGCAGGCTGGGAAAGTGAAGAATTTTGCAGACATCACTTGCGTCGAAGACGCAACATGGGTTTGTTGGCTCTATGTACCCTTTCTGGGTGGTTTACTTTGGTCACAAGGAAAAAGAGAAAAAAATTGGAAAAAATCATTGACCGGGTGCTAAGAACTTGTTTTCGTAGAGTTGGGTGATAATTATTAGTTTAGTAAAATTAATTACCCGGTAATTACCAATCAATTTACCGAGGGCCTTGTAATTTTGGTAATTTAAAGTAGTTAATATAGTTAATATAGCTTATACAGAGTGGACCATTTTTGTCCCCCTTAAGTTTGGCCATAACTTTTTTTTTAAAAGTCATATTTTTTGATCTTTCTTTTAAATGTTGACCAGAGCGTAGGAAATATAGTTAATATATAACTATATTTCAATATATAACTATATTGGAATAGTTAATATATAATAATATAGTTAAGTATACAGTTAACTGTATACTACCACCTGTACAATCCCTTGTCATTTCTGTCCGATTTTTCACCGCCAACCGGCAAGTTTTCCGGAAAACTTTCTAGCTAACTTTCCAAACCTTTTCTGTCTGATCAGAAAAGCACCCTGGTTATTACCCAAATCTAGTTTTTTGTATGTTTTAGATGCTAAAACGTTGAATTCCGGTATGTTTTGAGAAAATCCCCTATAGTGTACTTTGTAGTAAACCGGTTTTCGGGCCAAACGAATTCTTACGTTAGGTGTGTTTATTTACATTCAATAATCAATCACAACATTTCCTTTCTATAAACTTTTTTCACATATTTGCCTAACGGTGGAGGGATCTAGTAGTCTAGGCTCTGCACATTCACACAAATTGACGGCTGCAGTGACCACTTCTTCTATTAAACTATTCAAAGTGTGTTCGTCCACCATCAAGGCCCACAGCTCATGCTTCAGGTAGCCGCAGTCCACCTGCAATTGCTGCATTCCACACAACGAGAACTTCTCCTTCTGCACCATGTCGACCATGGCTCTGAGGGCAAGTCTGACAATGGCAGTTAGAATGCAGTCTTTTTTAAGCTCTAGTCTAAGATTGGTCAAGGCACTTTCTATGGTGTTTGGACCTTCTGAGGATGTGTTGACTTCTTCCGGCTCTTCACCCCATAACTTATCCATGATACTGCTGTTTAGAGAGGCGGTTTCGTAGGTGTTACTAGCGGCGCTTAAATTGACTTTTGTTAAGACTAGTTAGAAGAGAAGACACTAGTTAAGAATGGGTCCCGATTTTTCGTCTTGCCCCAAGTGGTTTTTTTAATTTTACCGATGGCAATGACATAAAATTTTTATATTAATGAGATAGATTGGTGGTTTTATAGATTTCCGAGTGAGGATTGTTGAATTTACAGTCCACCATTGTGAACAAGGCCTAAGACAGCCTGAAAATATGCAAAAATTTACTTTTAAAATATTTTGCCATAAAAGTGGCCCCTATTATTCCCTCCCCCTCCTAATACAGCCCTTATTTCCTTTAAAAATGTTTTGGCGCCAATTTAAAAAAACATTTTTCCTGACACTTTTTGGATTATTTTTGCCTTGGTCCCCCAAGGTAAACCAAAATTTTTTTTTCGAAAAATTGACTTCCCACACCCAAAAACGTGTTTTCTACCCGTTTCACGGCATAAAAAATGGTATAGAGCGCTTAAAACCGCGTTTTCGGATTTTCGGTAAAGTGTAATGTGGCCGATGTCGGCCCTAGTTAAGAATGGGTCCCGATTTTACGCCTTGCTCCCCAGTTGTTTTTTTTAAATTTTATTGATGGCAATGACATTAAATTTTGATATTAATGATATAGATTGGATAGATTGGTAATTGTCAATAAATTGGTTGTTCAATTTTTATGGTTCTCGATGATAAAGAAGAAAAACAATAGCGTCATCAATTAAAAGCTGGAACAAATCTCTCAAACGGATATCATACAGTTTCATCGTTTTCTCAACCTCAATAAGGTGCTCACGGACCATTGCGCTAGGGAAAAAGAGGGTTGCAATAAGAATAGCAAAAAATGCAAAAAAACAGGGGGACCAAGGCTTTAAATCGGTACCATTCTTATTTTTGATTAATTTTTGAACCCAATGTAGTTAATGCTCGTTTCCGAGGGCCTTACCTGGTTCAAATTTTTTTTACAAAAATGAAAAGCCAAGTTTTCAAAAAAAAATTGAAAATCTTTCAAAAATTCTATGCTTGAGTCGACAGCAGTGTTTTCAAAATTCAAGGTCAAGTTCAAGGTCAAGGTCTGAAATCAAGGTAAAAGAGATCTTTGGTGGAGTGAGGACGTGTGAGAACTAGAATCCATTTTAAGTCTGGAACTCGGCAGGACTTCGTTTTATCGCATAACTTACAATCAATTTTAAGCACGTTTTTTAGACGTTTTAAGCTTTGTTATGTGAAGAAAATGTAATTTTTGAATTGGAAAGCGGTTTTTGAAGAAATTTTTTTTACCTAAATTTGACCAAAATTTTCATTTTTAGACATTTTGGTCATTTTGTCCTCACTAAACGATAACCAAACAACCAAACTATTACAATAACAAATTTTTATTTGCATCGGATTCTTACAGATTTCGTGCAGTCGAATCAGATTGAGAGACATAAAGAGCTTTAACAACGCAATGAATTAAACAAAAGCAAGAGCAAAAACAAGTACACGACCGAAAAAACACAAAATCTAAACAAAAAACAAAGTTTAGCTGGAACTCATTTTTCTAGTCAAATTAAACGAGCTTTATAATTTCCCGCAAAAATTTGCTTCAAGTTCAAAATGCACCTTTTCAGGCGTTTTGAAAGGCCGTGAAGGTGGGGGCACGGAATTTGTGAACAACCCAATACTTTTTTTAAAGTCAAGGTCAAGTTACATCTTGACCTTTTTTCTTGATCTTGAGTTTACCTTGAGGGTCAAGTTACCTTGACCTTGAATTTGAAACACTGGTCGACACTGGTCTCTTGAAAACACTGGTCGACAGAAAAAAAATTCGGCAAAATTCACTTTTATTTCATTCAGTCAAAAAGTTTCGACTGAAAATGTATTTTTCTTCACTGAGCTATCCTAACTTTTTTTAATCGTAAATACCTGGTGGCTCTCCTGCCACCAACTGAAGTAGCTCCTTTGAGTGAGTCTGGAGTCATTTCTTTTTTAGGACTGGCTTCTTCTGTCTATAAGTGGATATTTAAATGAGTAACACAGTATTTTAAGTAGCTTACAAACAGGGACAACTGCTTGTCTACCTTCTGAATAGCTACAAACAGCTGCTTAGTGGACGGTCGTACACTTTGAGGAGCTTGAGCGCAACTTTGCCATTCGAACGAGTCTATGTTTCGGCTGACTAGCTAAAATAAACAAGATCTTTTTTATGGCACTATTTTGTGAGCCCTTTGTTATACTCAACTGTATTTTTTTCTCCAAAAACTTTGAAATTAAGAGAATTGGTGACTTGTGTGACCCTCACTGTGTACGACTGTGAGGCGTGACCCTCATTGTGTACGACTGTGAGGCGTGACCCTCATTGTGTACGACTGTGAGGCGTGACCTCATTGTGTGCGACTGTGAGGCGTGACCCTCATTGTGTACGACTGTGAGGCGTGACCCTCATTGTGTACGACTGTGAGGCGTGACCCTCATTGTGTACGACTGTGAGGCGTGACCCTCATTGTGTGCGACTGTGAGGCGTGACCCTCATTGTGTACGACTGTGAGGCGTGACCCTCATTGTGTACGACTGTGAGGCGTGACCTCATTGTGTGCGACTGTGAGGCGTGACCCTCATTGTGTACGACTGTGAGGCGTGACCCTCATTGTGTACGACTGTGAGGCGTGACCTCATTGTGTACGACTGTGAGGCGTGACCTCATTGTGTACGACTGTGAGGCGTGACCCTCATTGTGTACGACTGTGAGGCGTGACCTCATTGTGTGCGACTGTGAGGCGTGACCCTCATTGTGTACGACTGTGAGGCGTGACCCTCATTGTGTACGACTGTGAGGCGTGACCTCATTGTGTGCGACTGTGAGGCGTGACCCTCATTGTGTACGACTGTGAGGCGTGACCCTCATTGTGTACGACTGTGAGGCGTGACCCTCATTGTGTACGACTGTGAGGCGTGACCTCATTGTGTACGACTGTGAGGCGTGACCCTCATTGTGTACGACTGTGAGGCGTGACCTCATTGTGTACGACTGTGAGGCGTGACCCTCATTGTGTGCGACTGTGAGGCGTGACCTCATTGTGTACGACTGTGAGGCGTGACCCTCATTGTGTGCGACTGTGAGGCGTGACCTCATTGTGTATGACTGTGAGGCGTGACCTCATTGTGTACGACTGTGAGGCGTGACCCTCATTGTGTACGACTGTGAGGCGTGACCTCATTGTGTACGACTGTGAGGCGTGACCCTCATTGTGTACGACTGTGAGGCGTGACCCTCATTGTGTGCGACTGTGAGGCGTGACCCTCATTGTGTACGACTGTGAGGCGTGACCCTCATTGTGTACGACTGTGAGGCGTGACCTCATTGTGTGCGACTGTGAGGCGTGACCCTCATTGTGTACGACTGTGAGGCGTGACCCTCATTGTGTGCGACTGTGAGGCGTGACCCTCATTGTGTACGACTGTGAGGCGTGACCCTCATTGTGTGCGACTGTGAGGCGTGACCCTCATTGTGTACGACTGTGAGGCGTGACCCTCATTGTGTACGACTGTGAGGCGTGACCCTCATTGTGTGCGACTGTGAGGCGTGACCCTCATTGTGTACGACTGTGAGGCGTGACCTCATTGTGTACGACTGTGAGGCGTGACCCTCATTGTGTACGACTGTGAGGCGTGACCCTCATTGTGTGCGACTGTGAGGCGTGACCCTCATTGTGTACGACTGTGAGGCGTGACCCTCATTGTGTACGACTGTGAGGCGTGACCTCATTGTGTACGACTGTGAGGCGTGACCCTCATTGTGTACGACTGTGAGGCGTGACCTCATTGTGTGCGACTGTGAGGCGTGACCTCATTGTGTGCGACTGTGAGGCGTGACCCTCATTGTGTGCGACTGTGAGGCGTGACCTCATTGTGTACGACTGTGAGGCGTGACCCTCATTGTGTACGACTGTGAGGCGTGACCCTCATTGTGTACGACTGTGAGGCGTGACCCTCATTGTGTACGACTGTGAGGCGTGACCTCATTGTGTGCGACTGTGAGGCGTGACCCTCATTGTGTACGACTGTGAGGCGTGACCCTCATTGTGTACGACTGTGAGGCGTGACCTCATTGTGTGCGACTGTGAGGCGTGACCCTCATTGTGTGCGACTGTGAGGCGTGACCTCATTGTGTACGACTGTGAGGCGTGACCCTCATTGTGTGCGACTGTGAGGCGTGACCCTCATTGTGTACGACTGTGAGACTTTTAGAGTTTTATGGTGTTTTAATTAACATTGTTTTTCAAAAAATCTGACGGGGGGCTATAGCCCCTTTCCCCGTCTACGCCCCTGGCAAGGACCCTTAGTACCTGTGTCAAAGCTTTGCATTCCACCTCCGCATACCTTCTCAGCACTTTTTCTGTTGCTGATTTCAATGTCAAGTTTAGTTGATCGAAGTCGCTCAAAGATTTTGTTTTTCTCTCAGTCAATCTGAAACTAAATCAGTCAAATAGAGCTGTCGAAAAAGCAAGCTGAAACAGCCTACTTGAACTGTTCTTGGCATAAATCCATCAAATAGTTAAGCTGTTTATTTTGTAGGTTGCGCACAAATGACGCAAATACCAGGAAAAACGAGGTGATTCCATCAGTTTCGCTATCTATAGCATAATATTCATGGTATTGGTTGTCGGCCAGAAGTTCCAGGTCCTGGATGGACCCTGCGATTATGTTTTGGTGAACATCTACTCCAAAGGTTTTTGAAAAATAGCCTATAATCGGGAGTTAAATTTTTTTTTGGTAGCTGGATAGCCAGAAATACCTGGTTGAATATTGGCGAAGTTGATGTCACTGGCGGTGAATAGTAGTAGGTTAGCCAGACAAGTTTTGACTGAGACTAGAAAAGCTTGCTCTAGTTTGTTGGTAAGGCCGTGCAACTGCTTTTTGAGGGCATTTGTGGTCAAGGATGTGTTAGAGGATGTGGTTTGGCTGGTCAGAAAATCAATGTTCTAAAATCTTAGTACAGTGGATGCTCTATGTAACGCGTGAACACTCATTTGAGCACGCCCTCATTCGGGCGCATCTAAGTTTTAAATTATGTTAGTATGATTGAACGACTCAAAATGACCTCAGAAGCTCAAAAAAGCATTATTTTTGAGGGTTGCAGTAGGTTTGCATTCGAACGGTTTTTTTTTTGGATCGGTCGGTTTAAAAACCGGTTTTTTCCAAAGCCGGTTTTCGGTTTCGGTTTTTTCAAATTTTTTCGGTCGGTTAACCGACCTGTACCCTGTTTTCGGTTAATTTTTGTCGTAAATAAACGGGTATTTTGCTAAACCTGGTTTTCGGTTTCGGTTTATTAGCCAAAAAACCGGTTTTTGGTAGTCTGACCGGTTCGGTTAACCGACCGGATGCAACCCTAGGTTGCAGTCAGTGATGGGCAAATCAAATTTCTCGCTCCGGCTCCGGCTCCGAGGTTTTAAAAATGTCGCTCCGGATCCGGCTCCGGCTCCGACATTTCAAATTTTTCGCTCGGCTTGGCCTGGCTCGGAGCCGGAGCCCGAGCCGGAGCTGGCACATCACTGGTTGCAGTATAGAATCTCTGCACGCACAGCGCTTAAATGGAGGAAATAACTCCATATTCGTGTTTCTCGACCCCGATTTCATAAGAAAGCCGCGTTTTTTTTAATTTGAAGCGAAAAAAAATTTTTCGAACCACAAGTGGTATGATGGTTTTTAGTCAAAATTTAGTCAAAATTCGAAATTTCAAATTGGCTCCACTCCACTTAAATTAGCTATTGCACATTCTATGCTGATAGATGAAATATTTTTTGACTCATTGATCATACCTAAGGATTACCAAAGTTATGGTCAGTTAACACCGCGATGCTAATCAAAAAGATTTTTCAATACTAATAGAACGACACCCACTTATTTAAAATCGTATTCATGATCTGGGCTCGGGGGCATGGAGTTTAGATGCGCACACCCACATACCTTAGACACAAATTACTCGAAAGTGACTCTGGATGCATGGAGGGGGCTTGGGGTTGAGATGCGCACACCCACATACCTTAGACACAAATTACTCGAAAGTGACTCTGGATGCATGAAGGGGGCATGGAGTTTAGATGCGCACACCCACATACCTTAGACACAAATTACTCGAAAGTGACTCTGGATGCATGAAGGGGGCATGGAGTTTAGATGCGCACACCCACATACCTTAGACACAAATTACTCGAAAGTGACTCTGGATGCATGAAGGGGGCATGGAGTTTAGATGCGCACACCCACATACCTTAGACACAAATTACTCGAAAGTGACTCTGGATGCATGAAGGGGGCATGGAGTTTAGATGCGCACACCCACATACCTTAGACACAAATTACTCGAAAGTGACTCTGATGCATGAAGGGGCATGGAGTTTGATGCACACACACATACCTTAGACAAATTACTCGAAAGTGACTCGGGATGCATGAAAAAACATGTATGTATAACAGAGTTTCTATATGCGGTAGGCCTCAGTATTCAAAACTATGTTCAAAATCTTCTTGCTAGTGTGCTCTGTGTGATTAGTGGCCCCCTTTTATTTTCTTCCTTTCCATATACAACCCTCATTCCCTTAAAAATTCCAATTTGAATTTCGAATTATGACTAAAAAACCATGTAAATGTGTGGTTTTTAGTCGGGGTTCTTAGGTTCACCCATGTGGTTCAAAAAAAATTTCTTGCTCAAAATTCAAAGAACACGCGGCTTTCTCATGAAATCGGGTCGAGAAACACGAATAGCGCATTTCCTCTAATAGGCCGCCTCTTTCTGATAAGCCGCCCTCCTCCTATAAGCCGACCCACACCTCTACCGCTCTTTGATTTTTTAGGGATGGGGATTCTATACTCAAGCATTTTTGAGTTCCGGTCAATAAAAAATTGAGTTTTGGGTCTGCCTAAAAGTACCCTTTCTGACTACTTTAAAAGGGATTTAGGGCTGTATTGGAAGTGGAAAGGGACCAAAATGGGACCACTTCTGTGTGAAAAGGAAGATGTTGAACATAGTTTTGAATACTGGTGCCTACCGCATGAAAAACTCTGGTTTACATGCTTTTTCATGCACCCAGAGCCACTTTCGAGTAATTTGTGTCTAAGGTATGTGGGTGTGCGCATCTCAACTCCAAGCCCCCAAGCCCAAGTCAAAATTTCAAAATGCCCAAAACTCAATTTTTTATAGACCAGAACACAAAACTAATGTCTATTTTGAGCTTTTGAGGATGTTTTTTCATGATTTAGATCAAAAAATTTAGTTTAGGACGCTATTTTGCGTTCAAATGAGGGTTTCCTGACACTTGACTATATTTACAGTTGATTACCTCTTTTAAAGCAAGTGCCGTAGACGTCTTCACACTATTTCTGCAAATCGAAATCTGATGTTTGGCTGCGGAAACGACTATTTCTGCATTCATGCTGGAGAAATCCAAATCTTAAAATTGCAAATCACAGTTTTTCTGTAACCAAAATAAAGCCAAACCAGGCAATAGTCTGGAGAAAACAGCAATTTTTCTTGATATCTTGTCAAGTGCACTCACAAACAAAGCACAATCCCTGGGGTTGATCTCGGCTTGGAAGCGTTGCATCAGGGTGTCTTTAAAGTCTGCCATAAGTGTGGTCACCATTTCCACTAGGTCACATTTGTCCTCCTAAGTATAGAATATCTATTTTTCACTTTCGACTGCAAATTTTTGAAAAAAATTCTGATTGGGTTCTTGTTGGTCTGCCTACTCACCCCGAGTGAGGCTGGTATCTTTGAGATCAGTTTGAGGAATGGTCACTAACAAAAATTCTGATTGGGTTCTTGTTGGTCTGGCTACTCACCCAGAGTGAGGCTGGTATCTTTGAGATCAGTTTGAGGAATGGTCACTAACAAAAATTCTGATTGGGTTCTTGTTGGTCTGCCTACTCACCCTGAGTGAGGCTGGTATCTTTGAGATCAGTTTGAGGAATGGTCACTAACAAAAATTCTGATTGGGTTCTTGTTGGTCTGCCTACTCACCCCGAGTGAGGCTGGTATCTTTGAGATCAGTCTGAGGAAAATAGTCACTAACAAAAATTCTGATTGGGTTCTTGTTGATCTGCCTACTCACCCCGAGTGAGGCTGGTATCTTTGAGATCAGTTTGAGGAATGGTCACTAACAAAAATTCTGATTGGGTTCTTGTTGGTCTGCCTACTCACCCTGAGTGAGGCTGGTATCTTTGAGATCAGTCTGAGGAAAATAGTCACTAACAAAAATTCTGATTGGGTTCTTGTTGATCTGCCTACTCACCCCGAGTGAGGCTGGTATCTTTGAGATCAGTCTGAGGAAAATAGTCACTAACAAAAATTCTGATTGGGTTCTTGTTGGTCTGCCTACTCACCCCGAGTGAGGCTGGTATCTTTGAGATCAGTCTGAGGAAAATAGTCACTAACAAAAATTCTGATTGGGTTCTTGTTGGTCTGCCTACTCACCCCGGAGTGAGGCTGGTATCTTTGAGATCAGTCTGAGGAAAATAGTCACTAACAAAAATTCTGATTGGGTTCTTGTTGGTCTGCCTACTCACCCCGAGTGAGGCTGGTATCTTTGAGATCAGTCTGAGGAAAATAGTCACTAACAAAAATTTGATTGGGTTCTTGTTGATCTGCCTACTCACCCTGAGTGAGGCTGGTATCTTTGAGATCAGTCTGAGGAAAATAGTCACTAACAAAAATTCTGATTGGGTTCTTGTTGGTCTGCCTACTCACCCCGAGTGAGGCTGGTATCTTTGAGATCAGTCTGAGGAAAATAGTCACTAACAAAAATTCTGATTGGGTTCTTGTTGATCTGCCTACTCACCCCGAGTGAGGCTGGTATCTTGAGATCAGTCTGAGGAAAATAGTCACTAACAAAAATTCTGATTGGGTTCTTGTTGGTCTGCCTACTCACCCCGAGTGAGGCTGGTATCTTTGAGATCAGTTTGAGGAATGGTCACTAACAAAAATTCTGATTGGGTTCTTGTTGGTCTGCCTACTCACCCCGAGTGAGGCTGGTATCTTTGAGATCAGTTTGAGGAATGGTCACTAACAAAAATTTGATTGGGTTCTTGTTGGTCTGCCTACTCACCCCGAGTGAGGCTGGTATCTTTGAGATCAGTCTGAGGAAAATAGTCACTAACAAAAATTCTGATTGGGTTCTTGTTGATCTGCCTACTCACCCTGAGTGAGGCTGGTATCTTTGAGATCAGTCTGAGGAAAATAGTCACTAACAAAAATTCTGATTGGGTTCTTGTTGGTCTGCCTACTCACCCCGAGTGAGGCTGGTATCTTGAGATCAGTTTGAGGAATGGTCACTAACAAAAATTCTGATTGTTCTGTTGGTCTGCCTACTCACCCCGAGTGAGGCTGGTATCTTTGAGATCAGTTTGAGGAATGGTCACTAACAAAAATTCTGATTGGGTTCTTGTTGGTCTGCCTACTCACCCCGAGTGAGGCTGGTATCTTTGGGATCAGTCTGAGGAAAATAGTCACTAACAAAAATTCTGATTGGGTTCTTGTTGATCTGCCTACTCACCCCGAGTGAGGCTGGTATCTTTGAGATCAGTCTGAGGAAAATAGTCACTAACAAAAATTCTGATTGGGTTCTTGTTGGTCTGCCTACTCACCCCGAGTGAGGCTGGTATCTTTGAGATCAGTCTGAGGAAAATAGTCACTAACAAAAATTCTGATTGGGTTCTTGTTGATCTGCCTACTCACCCCGAGTGAGGCTGGTATCTTTGAGATCAGTTTGAGGAATGGTCACTAACAAAAATGATCTGTGCTGCCATCAGGATTCGAACCTATGACCTTAAAAATATACTTTGGTCCCCCAGGGCAACTTGAATTTTATCCCAAAATAGCTCGGTCCCTCCTGCGGTTTTTGACTACTTTCGACCGTCCATGATTTTTTTGTGACATCAATCTTAACTTGATTATAATTATTTTTAATTGTATCCAAGGTAAATCAAACTCAGAAATACCTACAGGGTGTTTCAAGAAATTCTGCCTTTTTCAAATGGTCATAACTTTCTTCTAGGTCGTTTTTTTGTCTTGTTTTACAGATCGATTTTTCTCGATGACAATATTTTTTTGGTATATAATGTGAACACCCCAATTTTCGCTTGGTCCCCCCTTGTGGTTTTGGCCTTAACCATTAAGAGGCCATCCACAGACCAGGACCTAAACCACATGGGGAACCAAGCAAAAATAGTGTTTTCACGTTATACATCATCGAGAAAAATCGGTCTGTAAAAACAGAATTTTGAAACGCACCGAAAAAAGTTATGACCATTTCAAAAAAGCAGAATTTCTTGAAACACCCTGTACCATGAAAATTATATTACCGGTTGGTCAAAGAGTTGCACAAACAGCGATATTTTCAGTGACATGTTAGTCAGGAAGTTATAGCCTCCATTGTTCACGAACTCCAAAATGTCTGCATACACTTGGTTGATGTTTACTTGGGCTTTTAAATCCTTCAATTCCACTTCCAACTGACCCTTCCAAGTGCCTAACAACTCAATTTGAAGCTGAGTATTGGGAGTGCCTAGTTGTCTCAGCAGTCGAACCGCTTCTTCTGTTTCTTCTGAGGACGTTTTTTGTGAACGCAGGGATCGCATGAACTGCAAATCTGGTATATTGTATCTTTAGGTACTTAGAACTTATTTACTTGGAGGGGGTGATTGGGGAGGTTCCGGCGCATTTTTACTAATTGTAAGTGGGTGTGCGCATCCCAACCCCCTGCGCACAGAAGGGTTAGAGATGCACTCACTCACTTATTTTAGACATGGTTCCAAACAAGACTCTTGATAAAATATAGTGGCTCTTTGTGCTCAGCTCCAGTGACCAAAACGGGGTAGAATACCTTAATATAAGATAATATACCTTGGTCCCCCAAAGTAAAAGGTCAAATTTTAGTCAATTTTTTTTTTCCAAAAATCTATTTTTCATGTAGAAAATTGTTCAAAAATTACTTTTTTTTTATCGTTTTAAATAGGGTTGGATTCGGTCGGTTTTTTTGAGATCGGTCGGTTTTTAAAAACCGGTTTTTTTCAAACCCGGTTTTCGGTTTCGGTTTATGTTTTCAACCCGGTTAACCGGCCGGTTTTCGGTTTTTTTCTGTGACTTTTATTGACTAACTGAATAGAAATAAAATAAAAGACATATTTTCTACTTTCCGCAGCGCATTTTTGTTTTCTAGAAAACCGATGAGCATTAAATAAGTAGAATTCCATTTTGTCGGAACATCCTAGGATAACATAAAAAATATGACATGATTTTGACTAATTCCTCGTCTATTTTGCGCTGCAAATTCTCTTTGCCCAGTTGCTCCGAAAGAAAAGATGTAATTGCAGGAGTCTAAAACACAGTATCATCGGAAAGTTGTCATCCAAAATATCAGTATTGATTATCAGATGCATATTCTTTATATTGCTTTTCATCGTAATTTATCATATGAGAGGTTGACTGATCCTTTGGCACCGGCAAAAAAGTACGACAGTTAAGACATTGACGCTTCGTTTCCGCCTCGATTGTTACAACACGGAAAAATTTCCAGATCTCGGCACGCATTTGCTAAAAGAGTCAAATTTCTCATAATTGATATCGACGAAAGCGTTGAAAAGAGGAGCAACTAGAAATAAATAATAATATTTGCAAGGATATAAAATAAATTATCTATTCAAGGCAACTGACAATAAACCGAAAAAAAACCGGTGTTTTTTAATACCGGTTTTCGGTTTTCCCGGATTTCTGAACCCGGTTTTCGGTTTCGGTTTCGGTTTATTGGCCGAAAAACCCGGTTTTCGGTTAACCGACCGAATCCAACCCTAGTTTTAAACATATAAAAATTACTTAGGAGTCGTTTAAACATGATTTACAAATTAATAAAAAAATGCGGCCAACTACCAAACTTTGAAAGTTAAATTTGCAAATCTGATTTTGTTTTTTAATCAAATATCAGATCATTTTAAAAATTCGTTGTGTTGTGGTTTGTGAAATTTCCTTATCTTCCTTCAAAATTTCCTATTATCTTACTTTCAGCTTTTCATAAAGGTCAATAATCTGCAAAAGCATCAGCGACATTGCCTGTTTATCCTCTTCGAGTAGGGTAAGAAGATTAGTAGGATAAGGTGCTACACGGCTGATGAGACGCTTCGAAGATATTGGTCTGAGTGGTTGTGTTTGCAATGACTTACGGTTAAGAGCGGCGACAAGAGCTTGCACATCTTGGAGAATAAGCAAAGCAATTGTGATGAGGGCGAACCGGGCAAAGAAATTTAGGATACATAAAAACGCTCAAATACGGATGTCGATGAATGTTACCGATGAATTTATTTTTGTCAAATTTGTTAAATAAAAATTAGGCTTGGCCATATGAAAAATTGCCCTTTTTCTCCAAAAAATCTAAATTTTGTCCGGTATATTGAAAATCGGTAAAGTCAGTCAGTGTTTCGCCGTCAATAACTATACGTTGATAACTGTAGAATTTCTCGTGCAATATATGAGAAATTCTACAGTTATTGATGTACAGTAGGTGGCTGATTAAGTCATATAAAAAAGATTCTGCCCAAGAAATAACCCAACCCTAATAAAAATCTGAGGGAACTTTTTAAACAATCTGATATTCGAAATTTCAAAAAATAACTTTTAAGAAGTTTTTCTTTTTGGTTTTGTACGAGCTTCAACAGAGACAACTCCAAAAACATTGGGTAGACCACAAAACCTACAGATTCCTGCAGTTGCTGCATGGTGGATTGAGCATCAGTGTAAATGCCTGACATCGACTTGACCTCTTTGTATTTCTCCAACTTGGGTTTTGCAGTTGTGTAGATTTCGACTGCTTTTTTGTAGTTGCTTTTTTCTATCAGCTCCTGCAAATTTTCTAATTTATTGCTGGTGATAACACACTGATTCAAAAGGTTCAAGAAGTCATAGCCATACTTGGACGAGAGGCTGCTGCTCGCGGCGGCTAAAATCCGTACTTTTGAGCGGAGCCGCTACCGGTAGCGGCTCCGCTCAAAAGTAGACCGCTGCCGCGAAATTTTCAAAATGGTCGCCGCTGCCAGGGACTTTTATATGGTGACCGCCGCCTTAGCTTTAGTGTGCCGCCGCCGGGTACTTATATAGGTCCCTCTCACACTCGGATTTTTTAACAAGTGACACAAAATCACCTCCCGATCTCATTTTTTAATAAAAGAATTTTTTTAAATAAAAGTAATATTTTTAATAAAAGATGAAAGAAACATTTCCATACACTTTCTGAATAAAAAATTTGAATTTTTACAAAAATTGCTTCATACCCCTCAGGGATAGATGGTCTTTTTAGCGTATTTTAGGGTCATTTTTAGGTGCTTTATCACATTTTTCTTACTGGAGCAAGGAGAAAAGATCTTCTAAATGCATTTTTGATAAAGAGTTCAGCTCGGAATTATGTCTAAGGTAAAGGAGTGTGCTAACTCTCAAGCCGCCTGCACAAGACGCTTGGAGTTGAGATGCGCAAACCCACACATCTTATACACAAATAACTCGAAAGTGACTATGGATGCATAAAAAACAAATGCATACCGGCGGTAGGAAAGTAAACGGTCAGAAAGTAAAAACTTGTTCCAAATCTATGATTTTAAGCTTCATTTCAAATGAATCATTTGACTAAAAAAGGGCTAAAATTTGGTAAAAAAAACCTAAAAAGACCATCTATCCCTGAGAAGTGTGAGGCGAAATTTTTGACAAAATTCAAAATATTAAAAAAAATGTTTAAAAGTGCTTCTTATATCGTGTTGAGCATAAAAAATGAGTATGGAAGGTGATTTTGGCACTTTTCAAAAATCCGAGTATGGGGGCTACAGTGGTGGGCAAAAAGCAGTGAAAAATAATTGCGAGATTTTCTGCAAAAAGCTATATATCAGTATTTGTTTTCTTAGACATATTTTTGAATTTGTCGGTCGCGTGCAAGTATGGTTATAGCATTGCATATGGACTTTGTGGAGGAAAGAATGTTCACGTCCAACCTTAAGTATTTGAGGCAAGTTGACAAAGTATTGCAGTCTTTCCACCGTCTTACTGGCTTCAGTTAACTTCCTGACAGTCTCTCTGTTTTTGTTGAAAGTTCCTGATAGGGATTGGGATAGTTTGGAGATGTCTTGCATTCTTTCTGATAAACCCCTCATCTCCTACAACTATATTTTAAGAACTTTTTCGGTGTATGAACTACCAACATTGTCCATTTGAGTGAAAGACGTCTGCATGTTGCGCACAGTATTGGTGGCCGTCAAAAACTTGTTGTAATTCTCGTAAACCAACTAAATTTGACTTATTTTTGATGTCTGACTTGCTATTTGTTATGTTCTAGAGCTGGAGTACCATATAATTTCTAATGATGTAAATGTTCTAATAGAGCACCAAAACTTGGGGGACATTGTTATACCAAAATTTTTTTGTCTAAAAATGATTAAAATGTGTAAAAAAAATAATTTCTGAGTCTTTCGAACGAAAAAAAAAATTTTCAAAAAAAAATCACGTGATTTTTCTGGCACGCCAAAGATTGGGCCATTTCAAATTGGGCCCAGTCAAATTGGGCCCCTTCAAATTGGGCCAAAATCAAATTGGGCCAATTCAAATTGGGCCAATTCAAATTGGGCCAAATTCAAATTGGGCCCCTTCAAATTGGGCCAAATTCAAATTGGGCCCATTCAAATTGGGCCAATTCAAATTGGGCCCATTCAAATTGGGTCATTTCATTTAATTTTTTTAGTAACGACAATTAAATACTTTTTCCTCTTATGGAGAGTCTTAAGAGTATCTTCTTTAGATGTGATAGTATTCTAATACAGCCGACTTTCGATTAATCGACTCTGGCCAGCAAAAGGATTCAAAAAAAATTATCTTAATAAATTGGCACTTTTTTCTGTCATCACAGGAGTTGACTGTAGTGTGTTTCCTACCTATATTACAGCACTTGCGAACACCTTCAAACATATTTATTTTCAAACTACTTACAAGAACACAACAAATAAGAGAGCAGACAAATAACATATTGATTCAAAAATTTCAATATTTCTCTAGATGAGCAGCTATAGAGACTAAATATTCCATGCGAGGCAGACCTGTTCCGTTGGCATAATTGATCACTAGCTGTCTGATTTGGTCCCTTGAGTAGATAGATTTCTTCGACCTCATTCCACCTGTGACTCTTGGTAGCGGATTGTGACTTCGACTAAATTTAAAAGCTCGTCAGCAAAATAAAAAAGCATAACAAAATTCTTACATCTCAATCTTCTGCATTGTTTTTTCCTCATCTGCCTGCAGCTTGAAAATAACGTCAGCGAGTAGAGGGTCGTCATGTCGGAAGTATTCATTGAAGTGCTTGTTCCAATTTTCCACTCCGTTATTTGTTCGAGGAAGACCGTCGCGCGCTCGACCTTGCATGTTCCACAGATGAGTGGGATAGAGCGGATCATTCCCATTTGGCCGTAGGACATAATTCTTCTTGAAATACGCAAACAGCTCTGTAAAACTTGCGTTATTTATTGGTCTGTTATAAAAAATAGTGCTAATAGACCCACTGTTGACATGTACTATCGAAACCTGAGGAATAATCCCTGTTGCAACCAAGTCATCTTTCGCTGCTTGGATCTCAGCAAATCCATTTGCTGTTTCTTCCACTGGCAAAAACGCAATCGCTGGCAAGCACCGGAGCATAATCTTCACTTCAATAATTTCCCACAAAGATTTGAGCTTTTCCTTCTCAGCACGCTTGTAAAATGATTGGTAGAAGTGAAAAAGGCAATGCTTCACTGCGACATCCGGAAAGAAGCTGAGCATAGCACTCCTAGCAGCAATTTCGAAGTCTAGAGTGAGACATTTACCACTGCAACGGTGAGAACAAGAGCAACATACCCATCATTATAGAAATTGGATGATCATCAGCGGCAAAAACTTGGAAAACTTTGGAGAACGCTTCATGATATGTCTCTTCCTTCTTTGATTGAAGTAGGAAGTAGATACAAGGATAGAAAGTGCTTGTGCCATCCACATTCATTGCATAGAAACCAACAACGTACATCTGCTTGAATCCATTTGGTGAAGCGAAGAATGTGCCATCCATTGACCAGTGTCGATTAAGCTAAAACTCCGTGAAAATAACAACAAGTGCTAGTGGAAAACAACTAGTTTTCCCTACCTTTAGTAAACGTAGAAGGCTATCCGTAGCAAACACAAGAAACCTTGGTGGTGGAGCTAGACCTATGAAGCCCGGTTGCAACGGCGGTCCCAAATACACGTTAGAAGCTACAATTGTACGGTGAAAAGGTGGCTAACACAAAAATTTTACAAACCTGAATCATAGTAGAGAAAAGACCTCCCATCATTTGTTCGAGTGATGCTTTCAGGCCAGTCATCACTGTGCTCTCCTTTATTGACTGCTCCAATATTCTTATTCCGGTGACGGGTTAAACGCGATCTTAGAGTATCCCTTGCTGGCATTGAACGAAGAACTTCACCAGAGAGACCAACAAAGGCGAGATCCAAAATGCTTTTTACCGGCATATCACGACTGCTTTCAGCCACTAGAACTGCATTAGAGACCCGCTTATTTACCTGAAAAAATAACACAAAATCTACTTTGAAAAATCAATAGAAGAACTTGCTTCAACTATGGCTGGATCCGGAAAGTGACCATGATGCCTTCTCTCCTCTACCAGATCTTCTTGGTTTGATGATGATGCTGTTCCTCCGCAGCTTCTGTTTGTGCAGCGCCACATCCACCTGCCATCATTTTTGCGCGTTCGACGAAAGCTCATCAAGTAGCCATTGCAGCAGCTTAGAACGTTCCCCTCTCAGTTTTGTATAGGTTTGCCATTTCTGAACAGTAAAAATTGTAAAAGGGGAAAATCGAACAAGTGACTACATCCGTTAGCACCATTCAACTTAAAGCAGTCAAAATAGTGGCCCAATTTGATTTTGGCCCAATTTGAATGGGCGCAATTTGATTTTGGCCCGATTTTAATGGGCCCAATTTAAATTTGGCCCAATTTGAATTTGGCCCAATTTGAATGGGCCCAATTTGACTGGGCCCAATTTGACTGGGCCCAATTTGAAATGGCCCAATCTTTGGCGTGCCATTTTTCTGATGACTTTCTTATGACCGAACCAGTGTTCGGAATTTTTGAATTTGGTTGTACTCGTACTTGTACTTCGTACCTTAATTTTTTGCTCGCGTACTCGTAGTCGTACCTCGTACCTCTCATTATTTGCTCTCGTATTTCGTATTCGCACTCGTAGTACGAGCTGAAAAACCAGTCGTAGTCGTATCGTATTTTTGTCTTACCTGGCTTTTTACTCGTACTTTTGTCGTGCTATTATTTTCCAATGTTTTGCTTTTTGCCCAATCTTTTTATAGCAAGTTTGTGAAATTAATTAAGAATTTTTTGTGTATAATAAAAAAAACCCCAGAATATGGAATAATAAAATACGAATTACAACTTTTCTTCAAACTTTGATGAAATATTTGTTAAATGACAGAAGTATTCTAGTTCGTAAACGTTTGTCTCCAGCAGTAGTTTTGTGGCCAGAACTGTGCAAGGTCAGTTGACTAAACATTCGCTCGACTGGGGAGGTTGTCATAGTGATGGCCAGAACAGATCCCGCAATGCGATGAAGTGTGGGCAGCTTCTTCAATAAATTCCTTGTCTTTACAAACAAGTTAAACTGATTACCAGTTCATTTTTTTCCAAAAGCCAAGAACCGATAAGACTGGAGATGCCTTAGAAGACTTGCTCTTTGAAGACGGCGATCAGGAGGCTGAGGAAATCGTAGACGAATACCTATGCTGGTTGAGAAACTAAAAAACAGAAATAAAGAAAAGAAAGAAAAAATGAGAAAAATGATCTTTTGTGTGGGTTGATTGAGTAGAAAACGCATTTTTACTCATTGTTGACAATAAGCTAAGTAAAATGTAGTGTAGGAAATGTAAGCTAAATTCGTTCACACTTCATAAATTTATAGTTTGAAAACAAGTTACAACAAGTTTAAATTCATATAAAGAAACAAAAAATGCTCGCATGCAAAAATTCAGTGAAGGTACAATTCGTACTTTACTTCTCATACTTGGTACTTGTACTTAGCGTTCTTACTTCATATTCGTACTCGTACTGACCTATTTTTTCTCTCGTACTTCGTACTCGTAGTACGAGTACGATACGAGTACGAGTACGAGTATGAAGTACGAGTATGACTTCCGAGCACTGGACCGAACAACCTAATACAATCATTTTTTTTAACTATCTTGTAGCTAGGGATCTCAGCTTTCTAATAAGCTATTAACTGGCTGAGTAAAATTGCAAAAAGTTGGATAAGTAAGTTTTTGAATGGACCACATCTTCAAAAAAAATTGCTATATTGAACTTTTTCCTTCAACTTTTTGAAATCTCACTTAGCCAGTTGATAGCTTATTAGAAAGCTGAAATCCAGAGCTTCAAGATAGTCAAAAAAATTTAAAATTGATGTAAGAATCAGTGAGAACAAAAGTGTTTTTTTAAATTTCTGCAGGAAAAGAGATATTTCGGCAGAAAAGGCGCTATTTCAGCGTTGAAAAGTATGTCAACCTCTGCATTTAGAGAGAGTTTATACCTTTTAAGGAGTAACCACACTACTTTTTTTGTCATATCTCTGTTATTAATTTTTTGTATATAAAGTCAACCTGCTGCATTTCAGAGTCGAGCCGTCGTACATTCTGGACCATGTCCTCTTCCACAGCCACCAACTCATCAAGTCCTTTGCGTTGCAATAGATTAGATACATAAGCTTCTGAATCAAACTCTGAAGAATTCAGGTTGAGCGGATGTTTTTCGGTTTCTGGTGGGATTTCCATGGCTATTATGCTAGTAATATTGGTGAAATTGACACCACTGATAAAAAATGTGGCTCAAATTTATTGATGCTTTTGATGCAGGATGGCCGTCGTGGGACTCAAAGTTTTTGGAATGCTGGCTGATAAACTTGAATTAGGGTGGTTAAAAACCAGAGACTAGTGCTAATACTTTGGCCAGAGTATACAATGTGTGCAACGCCAGAAAATGCCGGAAATAGCGCCGAAATGTTTTTTAAATTAGCGACAAAACAATTTTAGTTAATATTAGGGTTGGTTTTTATTAGGGTCTACCTTTCAGATTAATTGCGAGAAAAACAAGATCTTTGAGCTATTTCGATCAAATGAACTTGACATTAAAATCAGCAACAGAAAAAGTGCTGAGAATGTATGCGGAGGTGGAATGCAAAGCTTTGACACAAGTACTAAGGGTCCTTGCCAGGGGCGTAGACGGGGAAAGGGGCTATAGCCCCCCGTCAGATTTTTTGAAAAACAATGTTAGTTAAAAACACTATGAACACTATGAAACTCTAAAAGTCTCACAGCCGCACACAGTGAGGGCCACGGCTCACAGTCGGACACAGTAAGGGTCACGCAGGCGTCACCCCAATTGTGTGCGACTGTGAGGCGTGACCCTTACTGTGTGCGACTGTGAGGCGTGACCCTCATTGTGTGCGACTGTGAGGCGTGACCCTTACTGTGTGAGACTGTGAGGCGTGACCCTCATTGTGTGCGACTGTGAGGCGTGACCCTTATTGTGTGAGACTGTGAGGCGTGACCCTCATTGTGTGCGACTGTGAGGCGTGACCCTCATTGTGTGCGACTGTGAGGCGTGACCCTCATTGTGTGCGACTGTGAGGCGTGACCCTCATTGTGTGCGACTGTGAGGCGTGACCCTCATTGTGTGCGACTGTGAGGCGTGACCCTCATTGTGTGCGACTGTGAGGCGTGACCCTCATTGTGTGCGACTGTGAGGCGTGACCCTCATTGTGTGCGACTGTGAGGCGTGACCCTCATTGTGTGCGACTGTGAGGCGTGACCCTCATTGTGTGCGACTGTGAGGCGTGACCCTCATTGTGTGCGACTGTGAGGCGTGACCCTTACTGTGTGCGACTGTGAGGCGTGACCCTCATTGTGTGCGACTGTGAGGCGTGACCCTCATTGTGTGCGACTGTGAGGCGTGACCCTTACTGTGTGCGACTGTGAGGCGTGACCCTCATTGTGTGCGACTGTGAGGCGTGACCCCATTGTGTGCGACTGTGAGGCGTGACCCCATTGTGTGCGACTGTGAGGCGTGACCCTTACTGTGTGCGACTGTGAGGCGTGACCCTTACTGTGTGCGACTGTGAGGCGTGACCCCATTGTGTGCGACTGTGAGGCGTGACCCTTACTGTGTGCGACTGTGAGGCGTGACCCTCATTGTGTGCGACTGTGAGGCGTGACCCAATTCGTAAAGAAAGTGTCAAAGCCAACTTAGTTTCTTTGTGTGCCGGGTTATTAGTACTTGACTGTAAAAAATAATGTGTTAGATAAAATTTTTTATTAATTTTTCGTCAAATTCAACAAGTAAAACAGACATTCAAACAAACATAAAAGTAATCTTCATCTCCCTAACCAGTCTCCATCATCAGATGGACAAACTTCCGGCCTGCATGTGGCACTCTAGTAGTTTCCAGGCCATTTTTGGGTTGTATTCTTCCATGTCTCTGCACATCACCCACACATGGTGTATCCGCACTGGGTTGTTCTGCAATTATTTAGAGATGCAAAGTAATTTTTAGACGGTTCAAAAAGTCCAACCTGGTCGCCTTCGACCACCTTGCCTTCACTATTCTTGACTACATGGACCATAAACACTTGGAAGGTGATGACGAGCACAGGGCCTTGCTCCATCATCTTGCCCGACACCATTTCCATCTTGCTGATGTCTATGATGTGCGAGTCGGCCGCAGAGAAGCCAATTTTTTGGTACTCTTTTATGGGGGTAGCTAGTTGGTTGAAGGCCTGGATAAATGGGTGGATTTAGTTTTTATACTTGCAAGTATTATTATTTTTGGGATGCAACCAACTCGCCAACGTGCGAACACAATATACAGTTTTTAAATCTTTTTAGCAATTTTCAAATTGATTTTTCGTTGGCGAGATTTGACGTTCACGGTTTTTAAAACGCCCGAAAAGGAATAGATATTGATGTGTTTGCATGGCGCTGTAGGTAATGCTTTCAGTCAGCTATTTTACATATCAAAAAAGTTTGTTTTCCTTGAAGTCACAAGTTCAAGCCCACCTACCGGCCACTTCGATATTTTGTGTTTTTCTGCACCTTTTTTCCTACTATCCCATTCGACGTAAAATCAAAAAGTAGATACAGGTCATAAATATCAGAGTTTCAAGTTTTCCTATAAAAATTTGAGCACAGGTCAGATGAAAGTCCAGACTTTAGTCAAATACAAGGCAAAAAGTTACATGAAAAGTTACAAGACGAAAAAAAAATCTTTAATCGTATCAAAAATAGCGAAAATCGTATTCTACGACCATTCAAAAGTGGGCAATTTCTTGACATACCCTTTCATGACACCAGTCTTTGAGCACGTGCAAGTCAAAGCGGAGATAGGCTTCCAGTATGTTAGGCACCACTTCCTTCTCGCAAAATTTGATCCACTCAATTTTGTTGAAGCTAGGGTCGATTTTGGCAATCTCTGTGAGCACTTCTGACACTTCATTACTAGAATCTGCAAAATTTTATGGTATGGTTCCACTTTTTCAAGAAACAGTGGTCAACCAAACTTACAAAGAAGGTAGGAGATTCTGTCGGTGACGCTCCGCAACATTCTAACAGCCACATTGTCACTCTCGTCATACCGCATTTTCCAGTCCAGAAGTTCTGCAATATTGAAATTATTTTTCTGTATCTTTGTATTTTTTCGTGTATGCACAACCTTTTACAACTTACTATTCATGTAGGAATTGGATTCCATAAAAGAGTTCCAGCCAGCATACCATCTGGAGTCTTTGTGCAGCTGGACATCTTGGGCTTCTCTAAGACAAGAATAAACTTCAAAGTCAAATTTTTTAGAAGATTGTGTGGTTTTGAATATGCGAATATACTAGATCCCTATTTGGTAAGGTGCAAAGTTAAAAAAAATTACACGGGGGTCTATAGACGGCGTTTCCGCCCCAAAATGACCAAGGAGTATGTATTCTTTAAGCCGAGGCAAAATGTGAGCCAAAATACGCGAGTTACTTTTTTGGGTACAAAGGGGAGTTACGTTTCTGCCAAATGATGGTCTGGGACAATTGACCCTACCGGAATATCTCGTCGCCACAGGTTCCCGTTCCCGTGTTAACGCAATCCCAATGGTTGACTGTACAAAGTTATCTAAATTAATTCACGTGTTTGGTTCGACCACTCTATCGGAAGCCGCAGCTGTTGAAAATCCGTCTGAGCGCATCCTTAGCTCTTCTAAAAATATGCTTGTTATAATTAAAAAAGCAATGAGTGTGACACAAGCCCAAAAAACTAGCCTGGTCTGGAGTACATCCTGACATCAGCTATAGTATCTATCTCAACCCTAACAGCTTTGGCGGTGGAGGCCACCTGCTTGTAGACTTGGGTGTCGCCTACAGTCTGAGCCGCCCTCTCTAGTGCTTCGGCTGCAGCCTTGGCTTGCTTCAGAGCTTCCTGGGCTGCGTCTGTGGACTTGATGTCTGATAACATCTGCAGTTGGATAGATTAAATTTATTGACCCGAATAATAGTTGATACCCGATTGACGTAGGTGGTCACTTCTGATAGTTTGTTGGTCAAGGCTTTGCTGCTTTCGGCTGTGTCTTTCTCTATTTTGTCCTAAAATATTGTATTTTTTCGTTCTATTGCTTTTCTTGGGAGCACTTGAACCTAACCCCCCACCACTCAATTGAATTGACCCCAACCAGTCATTCGGCTTGGGGGACCAAGGCAATTTTTTGACACTTTTCAATACCAATAACTTTTTGCGTAAAATAAATTGTTTTTGAGTCTTTTTAATCATTTTTATGCAAAATATATTATTGGTATTTGAAAATGTAAAAAAAATTGCCTTGGTCCCCCAAGCTGAATTGACTGGTGGGGGTCAAGTTCAATTTAGTCTTTTTTTGAAAAAAAGAGTTTTTGTTTGCTAATTTGACGCAAAAAAGAGGAACTTTTCTGTGAGTGAAACATTATGAGAGAGTATTTTTAGCTGACCATTGTGGCACAATTGGTTCTTTGACTATGTTACATTTGTAAAGTTGCAAAACACGACCAAGAAAAATTTTAGTTGATTTTTAAGGGGGCATGCTCACCTGTTCAAATTTTGTCCCAAAAAAATTTTCCGAATCAGTGAACTTCTGTACGCATTTTTTCAACGGGTAATATTTAATTCTGCCGCTAATTTCTTTAAAATGCCCGCTAATTTTATAGTTGCACTTTTCTCTACAGTTTTGTGTCAATTTTCCAAAATTTTTAACATTATGGTGTAGCGCAAGATCTCAGCTTTATAACGAGCCATCGAACTTCATTGAAAGATTTCAGAAATGTTAAGATTTAGGGGCTTTGAAAAAATAGATGTTGTTTCGTCTCAACCCCTAAATATCTAAATTTTTGATAACGTGCGATGAAGTTTGATAGCTCGTTAGAAAGCTGAGATCTTGAGCTACACGATAATTTTAAAATGTTTAAAAAATTCGAAAAAAATGTAGAGAAAATACAAATATAAAATTAGCAGGCGTTTTTCAGAAATTAGCGTGCAAATTCGAATACCACCCTTTTTCAACTTGTTTTTCTAACAAAACTATACCTAAAATAAAATTCTTCCTTGTTTTTTTAGAAACCAAGTTGAAAAATGCGTACACAAGTTCAATGATTAGGGAATTTTTTTGAATTGGCGGGGACAAAATTGCAATAGGTGAGCATGCCCCTTTATTTGTCACCAATTACAGGGGCAAAATTCAAAATCGCATAGTTTTTTTCTTTCCACTCGACTCATTCATTAAAAAAATCGTCGAACTCAGCTGGGGAATGAGCTTATGGATTAGGTCAAGTATACCTCTAAAAATAATTAAAAATGATTGCTTGCAGGGGTTCGATCGCGAATTTCTAAAATAAAGGCATCTAGTGTCAAAAATAAAGGCGGACCCCTGGTTGCACCCCATGAGGAATCCAACCTAAGTACATTTTTCAAAATAATTGCCAACCTTTGGAAAACTGTTCAAATGAAAAAGACCTACAAATTTCTTGCGCACATCTGAGTTGTTGAGCTGTCTGAGACGTTCTTCTAGAGCTTTTTGAATATTTTGCTAAGAGTTTACCAAGTGGAATTTCTTTATTCCTGGCCAACTCCTCCTGTACATTTCCAATCAACTTTTTGAAGAAATTTTTGTTGGGTTGTTGTTGTGGTTCCTGCTGAGTGCTGAATCTCATAGCATCGCAATTGAACAGCCTTTACCGATATTAGTCTGGTGGATTCATCAACCTCGAAATTTACGGAAATTAAAACTAAGTACATTTTTCGAAATAAGTTTTTGTCAGCTTTCACGTCAGCTGATTGGCGCTAATTTGAAAACATGTTTAAATTTGCTTGTGCAAATCTGTGTAAGTTGAGAAGTCTTAGCACATTGTCTTCTACCAGAGCTAAGATTACTGGCCCTAAAACACCTATTTTGCCTTGGTCCCCTGTTGTTTACTACCATGTGGAAATAATCAGAGATCTTTATTCACTGGCCAATCATAGTCGAGGTCAACTTTTAATCAACTTTTTATTAAATTCAAATGTCAATATTGTTGGGTACATTCTTTTATTTTGATATTTATGCTGAATCGATTATGATAGCAACTTTTTAGCAACGAAAATTGGACAGTTTTCACCGTGGATATAGCTAGTCTGGAGGATCTCATCAACCTCGAAATTTACGGAAAAAATAAAAATTTATTTATTTTTTAAAATATTGCAAATCTAGATGTCTTTCGAAATTTCTAGTTTTTTGTCAACTTTCACGTCAGCTTTTTAGATTGGCGCTAATTTGAAAACATGTTTAAACTAGTGCGATTGTGGCCGTAAAATTTGTGTAAGTTGAGAAGTATTAGCACATTGTCTTCGACCAGAAGATAAGATTGTGGCCCTATTGATCTTCAGGGGTCAACTCGACTATGCTTGGTCCCACTAATATTTATTGAACAGGGTACATGTTGACAAAAAACAGGGGGACCAATCTAAAATGTTGCCGTAAAAAGTTGAGGTCAACTCGACTATGCTTGCAGCCAACACAACTATTAAATTCAAAAATGTACAAGGCATTTTTCAAGAAAATCTTAAATGTTGCTAAAAGTTGAGGGGTCAACTCGACTATGCTTGCAGCCAATCACAACACTAATATAACTATAATGAACAGGGGGTACCAAGGCATTTTTCAAGAAAAAACAACAGGGTGGACCAATCAAAAAATGTTGCCCCCTAAAAAGTTGAGGGGTCAACTCGACTATGCTTGCAGCCAATCACAACACTAATATAACTAGAGACAAGGTTTTAAATTTGATAAAAACATCTTGTAAATCTCAAAAAGTTGAGTGGGGTCAACTCGACTATGCTTGCAGCCAATCACAACACTAATATAACTATAATGAACAGGGGTACCAAGGCATTTTCAAGCAACATTTCTAAAAATGTTGCCCCCTAAAAAGTTGAGGGGTCAACTCGACTATGCTTGCAGCCAATCACAACACTAATATAACTATAATGAACAGGGGGTACCAAGGCATTTTTCAAGAAAAAACAACAGGGGGGACCAATCTAAAAATGTTGCCCCCTAAAAATCAATAGGGCCGATTACTTGTAACAACTTTGTTTGTACATGGTGCGTAAAAAATATGATCACCGACTTTTAAAATGGCGCCATTTTTTTGTAATCGTCATTTGTAGACTCAATTAGTCTCATTTTGAAGCTCTGCTTTTTCTCTTTCTTACGTGTGCTATACTGGTTATCTTCGTTTTAATTTTAGGCTTCTCTTATTGCAGCATGGGACGAAATTGGTGAAGAATTGCTCTGTCGCGTGGTGGAAAATTGACCGAAACGTTTGAAGGCATGCGTCAAAGAAAATGGAGGATATTTCGAAAACCGTTAAATATGTTTTGTTGTGTTATGTGTTGGCTTCGAAATAAAAAAAAGTTTACATGAAAGTGTTGAGTAGAAAAAAAGTTTAGTTTCGTGACCATATTTTTTACGCACCCTGTAGATGCGCACCTATCAACAAAAAGTTCAGATATGACTCAAAACAAACTTTTAGGCTCGTTTTGAAATATGTTTTGTAATATCCGAAAATTTTGTATTAAAGTATTCAGCTTAGGCAATTCATTTTCAATTTTTATTATCCCTCTCAAAGACTAGATTCGAAATTTGATATTCCTCTCTTGTTTTATGCACCTCCGTAGAGAGTAGGTTGAATAATTTCATACCTGGGTATAAAATAAAAAGTATTGTCGTTTGTTATACAATGTGGGCTCATATTGCTAATTGTATGTTATCGAATCGAAGTGAATTGTAAGAACTCACCTCAAGTTCGTTTCCGCTTAGGGTCGGACCCTTTTTTGCCTCAGATTTTCAAGTCTTTTTCCAGTTGTTTTGGGTAAGTCTAGTCCGGTCTTTTTTTTTGTAAATGGCAGCATTTTTGCCGAAAAGACCAGCACTGCTCAATATAATGGCGCGATTACAATGGAGGAGTGAGGTGCGCGGCCGAGGTAAATCGGTGACCAGATCTCGCGTTTTTCATTGAAAAATGCCAAATGTGATATAGATGACCTATACCTAAAACTAAAAACTAGATATAGGTCATCTATATCAGATTTGGCATTTTTCAATGAAAAACGCGAGATCTAGTCACCATTTTACGTCGACCTTGCACCTCGCACCTCCATTGTAAGCGACCTATAACGAACTGCTATTCAAGAAAAAAGAAGTTCATCGCGGTTTTGATCTTTTTGGAAAAACTGTTGCCATTTACAAAAACAACATGCGAAATCACAATTTTTGCAATTTTTAAGACTAAACAAGCCAAATAAAACTAGTAAGATATGACAAATTAGAGTAAAAAATGTCGGACTTTCTCAAAACTCGCCGAAAATTTCATTTTTCAGTTTTTTCGAACTGTTTTAACTTTTTAAAAAGATTATATCTCAACTCTATGTCAACAAAAAAGATTCTACAACAAAAATCGGAAAGTTCGCAACCAGCGCTACATAATGACTTCTTTGGATAATTTTTATTAGAGTTGGCCGGAATTTTTTTGAGTCAAAAGCAGAATTCCCAAATATTTTTGTAATTTTTACAATTTTTTGATAATATTTGGTGCCATTCCACGCAATATCAAATTCTGCGTTAGACGTGTAAAATGCTTAATAACCAAAAAAAATAGTGCTGTCTCAAGGCTGTCCCTTCAAAGGGTATTTTTTCTTTGGTAAAAACGCATTTCACACAATGTTTTTTGTCCATCTAACGCAGAATTCAATACTGTGCTAAATGATACCAAAGGTTTTCGAAAAAATTGAAAAAATTACAAAAATATTTGGGAATTCCGGTTTTGACTCCGAAAAATTCCGGGCCAACTCTAATTTTTATGTGCAGACGTAATTTTTACTTTTTTGAGTGTTGGTAAGCTCTGCAAGATTTTTTTCGAGTGTCCCCTTTTTTTGCAATTTTAAAAATTATTTTTATCGGAAATTAAAAATTCAAAAGATTCAGAGCTACAAAATGATATATTCAGACTAAAATAGATTTTAAGCCCAACCAGCTGCTTTAAAAAGCAGCAAGGACTTTAGGCGCACCCGCTATTTGAGTGAAAAATAGTATTTCAAACTCAAAATCATTGTTGCAAATAGTTTATTTGGCACAAGATACAAGGTAGTAGCATATAAGTGACGTCAATAATGAAGGCTGCAAACCGAGGAGGAATGATGATACAGTCAAACCTCGTTGATCCGGCACCCTCAAAAATTCGTTTCCGCCTTGGGTCCGACACTGTTTTGAGCTCAACTTCTGGGGTCTTTTGCAAAATTTTATTCGCCAGTCTAGTCCGAAATATCGCAAGCATTCTGATTTTGCCGGTCGTTTTTCCAAAATCATTCAAACTTGCCAAAATGAGCCGTAAATTTCGGTTAGCCGGCACCTTATTTCCAAAAAGGAGTGCCGGACAGTGCCCTCTTTTGAAAAAATGGTGTGGTTAAATCGAGTCCCCGCAGGTCTTTTCGGCATGACTGTTTTTACATTTACAAAAACGATCGGCAAAATCAGAATCCTCGCGATGTTTCGGACTGGACTGACCAAAGACATCTGGCAAAAGGCTTCAAAAATCGAGCTAAAAAAAGTATCGGACCCGGGGTGGGGAACTAACTTTTCGGGTGTCGTTAGATCGAGGGTTGACTGTAGTAGTATTATGTGTGCTCTGCTTGCATTATAAAGGCTTTTTTCTCGTCATCATCTCCACAAACTCTGCAATTAAACAAATTATAAACTTTTTTTATGGAAGAAATAAATAAAATCACCGTTGAAATTGATTTTTCCGTCGTTGTTTACATCCACCTGAAAAAACAAGGTAATTCAGTCAAGGATCATTTTTTTTCAAATTTGCAATAACATGACTGTATTTCAGTCACTTTCACTTGATTTTGACCACCTTGCCTATTTTAAGCCTTATAACGCGCTAAAACACACGCTAAACGCGCCTCGCTACAAAATTTTTGACCATTTTCCAAAATTTTCCGTGGCCCCTTGTTGTTTTTTAAAATCAGCTTGGTTTCACTGTAAAAATTATTTTCAAAAAAAATTTGTTTTGTTTTTGGCGTAAAAACACTATTTTCACAGGGTGGCCAAGCTGTTTTTCTAAGAAAAATTTTGGAAAATCGCCAATATTTTTCGTATATATCCCTTTTTCCTAAAGCGCAGCTGTCTGTACGTTGTTGTTGTAGTCACGCAGTTAACTATATTTGCACATTAAAGTTTGTTCGCTTACAAAAGTCCTTTTGTTTTTATTTTCAATTTTGCAAATTTATACTCATTTTGAAGAGGAAGCTCTGAAGTTGTACATGAGTTTTACAGATCCAAGATTGGATAAATTCCGAGCTCTTAGCAGCCTCTTGAAAACTGGGGTGTTAAGCATAGTTAACTGTCAACAGTGCAGGTTAACTTAGAGTCACAGGTTCAAATCATGGTTGTAACGGGTGGTCAAAAAGTTCCCGATGGATTTTCAAAGCTTCATTTTTTATCATTTTTCTTATCATATCTCTGATCTGTTGATACCATTTTGTAGCCCTGAAACTCCTCTTTCATTTGATATATCATTCTACTAATACAGTTTAACAAATATGGCTGACCTACGCGCTGGAATAGTTAGACTGCATCAGCAAGGTTACAAGGTGATGGAAATAAGTCGCATGCTCAACTGTGCCCAATCAACTGTCTCGGATGCCATCAAGCGATTTACGGAGACAGGCAGCAATGAAGACAGACCAAGAAGCGGGCGCCCATCAACTGCTTTGACGGAGGAAAACATCCAACTGATAGCCGACAGGATTTGCTACTGCAACGACCATGAAGAAGGCCACATCCACTCCCAATCAGACTCCAAAAGGAAGTTGGCTGCTGAGCTTGGAGTTTCCGCTTCGTCCGTCCTCAACATAATTCACGATGTGTTTGATATGAAGTCTAGGAAGACTGCTGAAGGCCCTCTGCTTAAAGAAAATGCCAAAGAGAAGCGTTTTACCCGCTGCAAACGGATGATCCGCCGATTTGCTTCCAATCGACATCGCAGCATTCTCTTCACTGATGAGAAGTGGTTCGACATTGAGCAGGACAGGAATTCGCAAAATGACAGAATATGGAGCGCCAAATTTGTTCAAATTTGTTGAGCGCACGCAGAAGCCACAACAAGTGATGGTGGGCTGGTGTCTCCTGGAACGCCAAAACCCCTCTCATCTTCGTACCTAATGGAGTGAAAGTTGATGGTCAGAATATCGTCAAATGCTCGAAAGCAAAGTTCTGCCATGGACTGAGGAGAATATGGGAGACAATTGGACTTTTCAACAAGATGGCGCGCCTTCTCATCGAGCCGTTGAAACTCAGAACTGGATTGAGGAGCACTTTCAGATTTCATCACGGTTGATTCTCATTGGGGTGACAATGCTGCGATCAAAGGTGACTGGGCGCCCAACTCCCCGACTTGAATGTGATGGACTACTTTGGATGGCCGTACTTGCAGTCAAAGCATGCTCCAAGCCACACAAGTCAATTGCTGCCCTAAAAGCTTCACTGGTGAAAGAATGGGACGAACTTCCACAGAGATGATCAAAAAGCCATTGACAACTTTCCAAAACGATTAAAGAAATGTATTGATGCAAATGGTGGTCATTTTGTTGAGTAAAATAAACGTGTGACATGTCGTTTGAAAGAGAAAGAACAGGGCTACAAAATAATACTAAACTTCTAAAAATATGATAAGAAAAATGATAAAAAATGAAGCTTTGAAAATCCATCGGGAACTTTTTGACCACCCGTTAGAATACATTTTTTCAGCAAATAGTTTTTTAATTTTCCTAAGAGGATTTTTAAACCGCAGGAGAGGTAGGTGATCAACCATCAAGCACGTACCCTGAAGTGGTATCCACCTCCTGAATTTAAAAGGCACTGATTTATATTTAAAGTTATTAAAAAACGGGGTATCATGCCCAAAGCACGGTCTTATATTACCATAATAGCGATAATAACAATAGCAAACTCTGTTCGAGGCACGTACTTATCATCAAACCATAATTGGCGTATGCGTAAGGCCAGCTATAGGTGGATACAGGGGGATGGCTGAGCGGGCATCAGCCTCCCTCTCCGTCAGATTTTTTGAAAGCACCAGGTAAAATGACCTCTGCAGTGGGCTTTAACCCGGCAACCGGACAACCTGATATTTGTATAAAGACCGATCCAGGTTTTTTGCAAACTTTTAAACTTCTCCGAAAAATTTTAAAATTGAATTTAATCCAAATAACTGACATGTTTGTAAATGGCGTTGATCTCTTGGTCAGTGAGTGTGTGACCCATCCTCTGGAAAGCTGTCCTCAGCTCGGACCTCTTAATTTGGCCGTCTCCATCCACATCCAACTCCTCAAACACCGCTTTCAAAGACAGCGACAGGGGATTGGCCCTAGCTATGGTCAGGAACTCTCTGAAGTCGATGTTGCCGTCCTGGTCTTGGTCTGCTGCGTTGAACATTGCTGTTAGTTCATCTTCTGTCGGTGACTGACCCATTTTGATCTGCAAAAGTGTTTGGTTTGGATTAGGCTCCCCCACGCTCCACCGAAACACGTCTACCGAAACGATCAGAAATTGATTTAGTTTAGAAATATTTTATTTATTTTTCTAAAAAGCTTTATACTCTGGATGATTGCCAGGAGTTTGTGCTCATTTTGGCAGCAAGAACTTTCGAGAAAAATAAATAAAAAGCTTGAAGATCAAATCAATGAAAATGCTGTTTCGGTACGTTTCGGTGGATTTTGACCGAAACATACCGAAACACCACTTTATTTAATTTAATCTTCGAGCTTTTTTTCCCCCGAAAGTTCTTACTACCAAAATGAGCACAAACTCCTGGCAATCATTCTGAGTGTAAAGCTTTTTATAAAAATAAATAAAATATTTCTAAACCAAATCAATTTCCGATTGTTTCGGTAGACGTGTTTCGGTGGAGTGTGAAGGAGCCTATTAGGAAATGGGTTTCCGGCTACTTATTTTTTAAGCAAATTTTTGACAATTAAGAGAAAAAATTTTGAATTTTTTTTCAACTGTTCCTTGGTGTTGCATAAGAGAGTCTATTTTAGTAATTTTTTTTATTTTTAAGTCTAACAGTAAGCAAAATTTGGCCCTATTCTACAATGGGTACCATTTTTCGCCTTGGTCCCCCCTGTTGTTTTTCACCATTTTTTTATTCAAATTTTTGTTGTGATAAATGTGTTAAGAACGATTCTCGAAGAGGGTATTCCGCTTCATGTTCATACCAATAAATTCAAAGGTTTCTGGGCGCATGTGAAACATAAAGTAAATCGGCTCTATAGAACAAGCGTATTCAGCACATCGTAGGCTTTCGTTTGAGCCCAAACACTCAATTTTCCATTTTCTGAGGGGTCGAGGTGGTATTAATAAAAGGACAAAATTACAAAACTTCTTTTTTAAGTGTTGAGATAGCCTTTGAAAATAATCAATTTCTTTGAAGAAACGGACTTTTTGATATTCCAAAAAATCATATACCATTTGAAAGAGGAGAAGCAGGGCTACAAAACCACGTGTTTATAAAGATTTTTCAGTAAAAAATTATTTTTAAACATGAGCTAGAGAAGTCGGCGGGAACTTTTGAAGCGCCCCTTAACATAGTTAGATTCCTGAGGAAATTTAATTTGCTCTAATGCCTTTGCAAAATGAAGAAGTCATTCAGAAATAGTTTAAAAAGAATGACTATCCCAATTCTAATCACAAGCGGAATTCAAATTTTTAGTATTTTTATAAAATTTCTGTATTCTGATATATCTCCACAGACTTCGTGTAAAAATTTGGCCTTGAAAATGCCAAACTTGCCAACAGGTGGGATTGAGCAAAATTGAATTGGCAGAAAATTAAAATAGGTGGCCCCACTCAGAACCTGCATTTTTCCTTGAAAATTTGCCTACCATGACTGCTTTTAGTTCGTTCTTCTGAATGTAGCCATCACCGTTGAGGTCGAACTCGTGGAAAATGCCTCTAAGATCCTCTTCCTTGATCTCGCCCACGTCATTTAGCTTAAATGTACTTTAGAAATTTGATAAGGTATACTTGAGGATTATTGCAAATATGCACCAACATACATTCTGGCTAGCCGCCTGCTGATTCCCACCTTTCGACTTCTTGCCCAGACATGCTCCCATAGGTGAGTTGGTGAAGAGGGCAAGCGTGAAGCAGTAACAATAAAACGTGGTATATAATCAGCAATTTAGACCAAAATCCTCAAAATATTTTTCTTCCTAGAATATCTAAAATAATTGTTGACGGAATGGAAAGTAAAGTTAGATATTTCCCACAGTTAGGATGGTTTGGTAATTGACCGAACAAAGGCCACCGCATTTCCTCTAATAAGGCGGCCCCCTAAATTCAAAAAACCTATTTGTGGCATTCTGTTTTGGCCCATTTTTTGAAAACTTATTTGTGGCATTCTGTTTTGGCCCATTTTTTGAAAACTTATTTGTGGCATTCTGTTTTGGCCCATTTTTTGAAAACTTATTTGTGGCATTCTGTTTTGGCCCATTTTTGAAAACTTATTGTGGCATTCTGTTTTGGCCCATTTTGAAAACTTATTTGTGGCATTCTGTTTTGGCCCATTTTGAAAACTTATTGTGGCATTCTGTTTTGGCCCATTTGAAAACTTATTTGTGGCATTCTGTTTTGGCCCATTTTTTGAAAACTTATTTGTGGCATTCTGTTTTGGCCCAATTTTTGAAAACTTCTGTCATGCAAGTTATCACCCATTTTGTAGCTCATCTCACTGGCTACAAAATGGTGTATTACCTGTTTTAAAAAAGTCAAATCACAATGCCAAGAACACGATTTTGAACGCAAGGGGGCCGCCTTGTTATAGGAAATAAGGTACCTAAAATCTTTAGGTGACCAAGTTTTTTGTGACACACCTTATGGTTTCCACCCAACTGGTAGTACAGTCAAGTCACTTTGAAACTTACACCTCTCAATTTTTTACCCGCCTAGGGTCTTACGACACTTTTTTATCGACACCTTTTTGACCGATTTTTTTAACCCAATAATGACGGCTGGTAGGCGTTCCTACCAAAACTTGCCTTTCTACCGTCTGTGTATTTTTGAGGTTTTCCTCAAATTTTTCCTCGTTTATCTGATCAATCAGAATATAAAGTATTAAAAGCAAACAGTGACGGATCTCATTTCGAAGAAACGAAAAAGCAGATTTTGTAAATTCCGATAAATTTTGTCTGTGGAAAAATAAGTATACCGCTCCTATCCTTGGCATAGTGATTTTCACCCACTCCAATTTTTTTAGACTATTATAAGGCATTTCACCCTTCATTGTGAAGCCAATGAGATGAGCTACAAAATAAGTGGTTACTCGCCTTACGATGTTTTGTAAACAGTGGGCGAAAACATCATCAAACCCAATAAAATTCCGGTAAAAATAGGTTAAGTACAGTGGAGTCCCCATAGGGAACCGCTAAGGAGTCGCATTATAATAGGGTCGTACTATACTCTACTGCAATTTAATAATTGGATTTGGACTGCCTGATGTCAAAAAGATTGCAAGAATTCTGCATATCCTTGTGGCAAAAAATTGAAAATTAAAAAAAATTAAAATGCAATTCTTTGACCCTTTGATGGGTTTTGATTTATATAGTTAATAAGTTAAAAAAATTGCTTGATGGGTTCCAGAATTTAAGTATCAGAAGTGAAATTAAGAATTTGAAACCCATCAAATAGTTATGTTCCCTTCATTTTTATAACATTTCTATTCTGCAACCCATTAAAAAATTTTGTTAAATTTTTTATAAATATTGAAACCCGTTAAAGTGTCGTGCAAAAAAAAATTGCCTTGAGGGATCAAGGTCACATTTAAGGTGCGAAACAATTTTGGGCTACCTTGGTCCCCCAAGGCAATTTTTTTTTGCAAAAAAAAAATTTTTTTTCGCGAATATGCTCAAAATATCGTAAAAACACCATAAAAAAAGTATTGGACCATTTTTGGAAAAAATGTAAAAAATTGTTTAAAAATTTTTTGGTCCCCCTATAGATCAGCTAAATCAGCTGCAAAAAAAGGTTTGCCCAATATATATATATATAGGTTCGACTGTATTAAAAAAATCTTTGTTCTGCTCGATTTGCCGGAAATAAATTACAAAAAAATTTAAAAAACCCATTACTACCACTGAACAGCCAAATGCATACCCTTCTCTAACTTTTCAAGGTGAACAACAATAACAATAATACAAAGGGGTAAAAGCAAAAGTACAAAAAAGAGTGTTTCAATCTTTTCCAGCTCCACCACCACCCAATTGATTGTCCTTGGCAGAAAACAAAAACAAAAAATAAATCGAATCAAAATTAAGAGGGGTGGGTGGAGGTAAGGAACAAGTTTGTGTATTGTGATGCTGCTCTTCTGGTGCTGCGGCTGGAAATAGAACACAAGTAGGGAGAAAAAGTAGAGGAATGTTTGATAAGGTTACTTAGAACTTTTTTCAACTTTAGTTTTGCGTGAAAAAGGCAAGAAATCAGCCAAATAAAGACGTTTAAACACAGTTTTTGAGCAAGGAAAAGGTAAATTACAGGCTGCTTCAACAGTTCCCAGAAAAATATATGGTCCAGTAAGCAGCGAATTTTCAAAAAGTGTGACGGAGTCAGTTCAAATACTACAGCAACAAACCGAAAAAAAACCCATAAAATTTGACGGCGTCGTTGGGCCAGTCTCAATTATGACTTTTTCGCGCATGATATGTCTTTTTGTGGGCCTGACAATTTTCTAGCAAATAAAGTAAAGTAAACAAATAAAGTAACGGGTGGTCCAA